>JAJFDK010000028.1:0-282937 GCA_028637775.1 Xylariaceae sp. X167 | reverse complement strand
TATATAGGGATTCCCCACTCCTGTACCCACCAGATAGCTTCTTCTAATCAACAACAACTTCTACCCTTGTCTTTTCACTACCCATTAATCAACGGCACCTATATTACTGGGCACTTTACCACCCAATTCGGCGGCCTACCTAACTCGCTGCCTTATATTATAATAAGGCAGGTGGATAGGTATGGGGTTGTTGTCGCTCTACGTATGTAGGCAACTTGTTGATGGGGTTTATCGACCTATCATCACTACCTCCTGCTATAACTGATGTCCTACTCGCCCGGTCCAACAGATCATGGTGCAGCCTGCTACAGCGTGTCTATACTTACCTACTTTAGAACTAACAAGTCAGCTCTGCCCCGTCGTACCTATCTTGAGCAGTTGGAAACGATCACATGTATCACCCCGCCTCAACTGGTAACCTACCTTACGGATAATAACAAGGCTCGATGAGTATTCTATTCGTAAGTTCATAATAGGTGGGAATAAAACAGGCAGCTGGAGGCAGTGTCCAAATTAATTCGCCAAACGCAGACCATCTGATATAGGTCTACGACCTACTAACCGCTCTAATAGCGATCGAGGCTAATGGCGCAATCTTTTGGTGTGTTCCGGTGATGCGGTTGCCTTAATAAAACTTTCATTTCGATTCGCATCCATTATGGAGTGTGCCCAATTGGAGGATCTTTGCACCCATGAATTGCGATCATATGCACGACATCGCAACCAATTCTATTCGTGGGTTAGGAATCCGTAGTGTGACTTGACTCCGAAACTGGGGGTTTTCATGGCAGTTTAAAACCCCCCTGTCAGGTACTCCATGATGATTTAAATGCATCCGACGGATGGTCACTGTCGCATGGCAATTTGAGACAGCCAACCTAGCGACCGAATTTCTACTTTCGGTCACGCTTTCGAACGCCTTATTGGCCTACGATCCGGCACATCGATGCGCCGGCCCTTGTGCCCACCAGGAGTCGACTGACCACTCAATTGAATGGCTTAATCACAACTCCAAATCACAGGGCTCCAGGCTGAGCACCGGTCGCATCGTGGGGTCGGCGAAACGCCCGTGTTTCCCAAGTCAAATTCCATTCTTTGTGCGAATTGAATTTGTTTTCAGACACCTGTTTCGGATGCCTCGTTTTAGGCCCCCAGAGTTGAGAGACCTTCGTGCAGACCTTGAGACAAAAAAGTCTCGGTGCCATTACGTACGGAGTAGTGGATTTTGAGTTTCTTTCAGGGGTTGGTAGTGATTCGGAATTCCACCGTGCTTTTAACCATCAAGGGTGTCATGAGGTTCTAGTAGGTCGGTAATCTGTACGATTACAGATACCTACCTAATGTATCTAAGATCCCCAGTTAAGACTTTAGCAGGTTGCCTTAATCTTAGCTCGTTGCCTTGTGCGGCAAATACTCGTACGCAATCGCAATCCAAAAACCACGCGGTACCCTGGGGGTACTTACCTTGCTAGTTCACTCCGTAGACTGGCAGATGGGTGGTTCCGTTCTCCCGGGAGTACTATTTTGCGGATGGACGCCGATGTCTCGGTGAGAGACTCCTTTTCGGGATCGCCCCCTATACCGAGATGGGATAGGCGCCTCATTGCAATATTTGCCGGCCGGCAGCCGACATGAAGGCAATCAAAGCCAACCAATATGTATCGCGATTAGTAGTCAACCGATGTCATGAATCCCCAGACCTAGAAGTCATGACTCGTTCCCATTCGCAACTAATTTCGGTTAGAAAGAAAGACGACAGTGACTTGTTTGCCTTAAAGTCAATGTCGAATCGTCGATGAAGGCGTCCACGCCGTGGTCCTACCTAGGTACGACAAAGGATTCCGGCATGGATGACGGTGTAGGGCTGCGGTGAGCGAAGGTCTGGTCGGTCGCCTGCTCACTTTCAAAGGACCCCTAAATCCGAAAAGGAATAGTAACCTTGTCCTACGATAAGATGCGATGACCTTTATCGCGTCATCATCCTGGACAATTGTAGGTCGAAGATGAGCGTCATCATCCTTGACAATAGTTGTAGGACGAAGTAATACGCGCCAATTGAACATGAGCGTCATCGTCCTTTCTGTAACGGGTTGCAACAGCTTGCACCACATTGTCTGCCGTGAGGGGACACAGTCCTTGTTTCCCGTTGAATAAGAAACACAGATCGCGTCATCTCAGCATCATCTTGCGCGTTGCACATTCCTGACAGGTAATTTCGCATACATATTCGTACAGGAGGAATTGGGATGCGACGACATGCAAGGATTGGGTGACTCGCGATTCCATGGCCCCCAACATCATGTCGATCGATCAATATGGCAACGAATGCGCACGCGAGGTTATGATGATCGTATTCCAACATGCATGATTCTTACTCCACGAGTTCAGGCAATCGGCAAGTCCTGCTTTACTAAGAGATCAGCTTCAGCCATGTGAAGCGTCATTGGTGGCATGCCGGTAAGCACGCTGTGGTTCATGCACCAACTTCTCGGTATCAAGCCTCAAGGCTCATGGCATGCAGAATGCGGGGGGCCCGAGAGCCGCGGTCCTTTAGCCGTGTCCAGGAAAACCCGGATGGAAGGAAAAGGCAACACCGAACTGATGTCAGGTATGGGTGTTACAGTAACACCGTTGCCTTGGTTGCCTGTGGAGATCCGAGTGACATTACCGATCGCAAGGTGCTACGTGCGTGCCACAGCTGAGACCAGGTCTCTGGAGTATGCGCCGGTCATCCTTCTGGTGGGAAGGCAACGACTTGATCGCCATCACCATCATCGTCATCATTATCTTTGCGCATTTATGCGAGATTGCTTCCCTTTGACCGAGGTGCAACAACAGCGTCGGTGTTGTGTTGTGGCTTAACGTAGCCTTTCAAGGCGTTCGTTTCAGCACGTAACGTAACGTGACGTTGAAAAAGAAATTGATTCTCTTGTTGGAGATGGAGGCCGGGAAGAACTTGGAGAAGGACTTCCTTTTTAAATGTCGGTAGACCGTGATGGTGATATTGGTTGCCACCTTCATCCTGCGGGCTGGCAGCTGTGTTGTAAAAAAGAAAACGGACTTCCAGGGGCGATGGTCCTTGTTCGGCAAGAGGCTTCAGAGCTGAGGCATATCGCTCGCATATTGCCTTCATATGTAGGTCTTATGGATTCCGTAGATGTTGTTTGTAAGTGAATGCGCGATGTCTTCCTTCAGATGGGATTCGCATCGCGATCATGAGGTGGCCATGTTCACAATCCAAGTGGCAGAAAGATCAGAAGGAAGAAGCTGACGAGACAGCTTGGGGGACTGGTCACTTTAATAGTGTGGTTGGGCACCAACAAAAGTACGTAGAATCATCTAGTGCCCAACGGATACAAGTGACCTACACGCTCATACCAGGGCGAACGCGTAGAGAGCGTACGTACGTACCGACCACTGTAAGACTACCACGCGGCGTCTGACACGTAGCAAGCATCCAAGTCGTCGCTAACCGCGTCAAGATCTCACTGCAATCTACTTGATTGCTTTTTGCGACAGCTCGGGTGGGTCGAGCGGCGGGTTTTCGCCCAGTGAGAAGCTCGAATGTTCGCGATGCGGTATGGTGGTTAGAGGGGCTACGATCCGGGACTGTACATGTGGTGAGATCTCTGGGGGCAGATGTCCGCCAATGAGGTGCTGTGTTGTGGACTGATCATGCCGCGGAGTTGCTGAATCTCTCATATATATTGAGCTCGTTAGATTTGCTTTTTCAGACGCGATGGTCGTTGGAATGCGTTTTCTTCTTCTTCAGGAAGTCGAACAGGGGGGCTCCTTCCTTAAGATGACGCCTAGATCGCGACGATGGTCAGGAACGAGGCAGGCTGGGATGCAACTGCGATCCTATTAGGAAAGTGTATGAGTCGCGTGACATCATGTCGTCTTTGAGAAGAAGGTGCGCTCATCGTCGTCCAGGGGTTGCACGTCCGTTGCCTAGCCAACACTCAGCCAGCCAGAAAACCACTGCGCATTTCGTATGTTCTCGACCATTTCCGGTACGGCAGACCGGTCGAGGCCATGAGCGATTGACCGATAGGATCATAGGGAAGAAGATATCAGCAGTAACTAACATTGCGCTCTTGTGATCAGTGGTGAGTTTGTACGAATGCCTCGTGATGCGATGTGTTGTTTACTACGAGATGTCCCCCGTGGAACGACGAATCTTTCAAGACTTTGAAGAGTCCAACTAGCATTTGAGGCCCGCATATGGACTATGTCGGCTGAGCGGTCAAAGGTCTGAACCGGGCGCTTACCTTGGTGGTGAGGTTACACAAAAGGGTCCGAGGGGACAGAAACGAAACCACTTGATCGCCATCGTCTACGCAGGAACAAGAGCCGAAACGAGAATACAACACAACTGATAACATCAGTATCGCAACAATTATCTTCCAGACTTCATCCATTGAGTTGACGACACGTTGGCAGAATTTAGAAAAGAAGATCGCCAACTCGCGATCATCGTTGTTTATCTCTGCGTTGCCCTGCAGATCCCGCAATCTAAAGGCCCTTCAGCTCATATCAGTGACGAACTATTCGAAGCGACCCATCAAACAGGGGTTACATAAAAAGAGGAACAACACAAAAAATAAAGATTAGACTAGATTAGCACCTGCATGGCCCTATATTAAGTACAGTACATGATCATCACAAGACCAAACCTTTTTCTCACCACGATGCACGGCACGGCGCGGCGCGGGACGTTCGTGCAGTTGCAGTGCCGGTAGTTCAACCTCCTAGTCTGCGGACTACGACTCCTACCGGTACTGTCTTGCGAGCCGCATCGAGGGACTAGCCTCATCTGGGGGTTAGTGCCATCAACGACGTCGCATCAACTACCTATGTACTCAGATCTTCTTATCTGCTTTTGGGAAACGAAAGTCTGTAGGTTAAGGATAGGGATATGGGTCGTGGCGTGTTCGTCGAGTCTGGGCTCCTGAGATAGACACAATCGCCCCTCTTGAACCAAACAATACAAACATAAACAGCCAGCCACTTGCATTTCGAACCAGACGTTGATCATCTTTTTCACGTGTCTATACCAAGAGAATCAAACGTAGTTCACAAGATAAGGCATTCAACCCCGCGGTAGGGGCAATCACATGCTTCGTCTTGGGATTCGTGGAAGAAACCAGCTCCCGTGTCTCCTTTCATTTCTCCTTTCTCTCTCTTCTCCCAACAACTACGGATATTCTGTCGAAATGGATAAATCAATCTGTCATATGAGACGTTGGTAGTCTTGTTATGTTACAGTTGCCTCCCCATTCGCGTTGCTCAGAAATCCTGAGAGTCGGCTACAGCTTCTTGTGTCCAGGACATGACATGTAACCACCACCACGCGCCACACACAATGCCTCATGTGTCGCAAGCTGCCTGACACAACGTCTGCCTGATGATGTCCGAGCCTTCCTTAATTCACATTTTTTCTCTATTCGATCCTCAGATGATACTCCCCATAGCAAAGTTGCTCGAAATACCCCTACCCACGTGGACGGTGACCGTTCCGATCACCAGACCGTCCACACCGCAAAAGATACCAAAGGAGTTCAACCCAGGTACAGCTCTAGGAGAAAAAAGGTACTTTCACGCTACGACCCGGTACTTCGCTCTAGCAAGAGTAGGTACTTACGATACCTCCCTACCCCTTGCCCCCGCCTGTGGACTCCTACTCGTTACCATCTTCCTGGGTTGGTTCGTCCGTTACCCGCATTCCCTCGAACCCCCCGTCCTCGAGCCATCATTGGCCTCCGTTAAGGCAACCATCTTGTACCACGCTACTTCTGCGTGAAAATGCCAGCAACCCCTAGAGCCCGCCCTGCATAGCACCAGTATGTCCCTCTCTCACATATGATACGTCGTGACCTGGATTGGCGCCGCTCCCAGTCCCACGGTTCGCAGTCTCACCCTGCTTTCTGCACGTGTACAGTAGTGTCTCCCTTACTGGACCGAACTCCTTGATCCCTTGGGATAAGGTACGAATGGATGGCTACCTAGACCGCCGTACATGCTGCCTACCACAACCCCAGCCTTGGCTTTGCCTTGCTTCGGTTTAATCCCACTCCCATGCCCATTCCCCCTTACACACCGTAGTATGTACTCCTTCTACCTAGCCTTGGACCTGCTTGGACCCATTTCCATGCGGTGTTACCAGGTTAAAAAAAGGTTCTGACCGAAGCCGTCCTTACGTGCGTGAGAGGCACAATCAGCCCCTTACGATGGTTCACCTCAACGAAGGAGCGCCGAGAAACGCACAGCTTTCAGCTCATGTCCGAAACGAGTTTGTATTGCATATTCAACTTTATCGTATCTTCTCCTTTTCGCTGCATTTACGATGCCCAGGAAAAGTGTCAGGCTGAGGCTTGAGCGAGAAGCCCCTGAATGCTTACTATTTCCGTTTTGGGCGATCACTGCAGCTGCCAGGAAAGATTAATCTATTTATTTCAATCAATTTATCTTGAGGTGTGTATCTGATTTGAGATACTGATGATAGTGAAGATAGTTGTCGCTCTTGGATTTCTCGATTGTTGATTTGATCTTGTCGCTTCGTCATCCATGAGGGTTTCGCTCCATCAGCCGCGAAACTTCGATTCAACACACCAACTTTAACCTCCCGAGCCTCAACGGCTACCTACTCAGGCATCACAAAACGACTGCCTGGTTGCTCCTATTCATGGAGATGAATCGACAAGAATTTTCTCGAGAAAGGGACACGAAACGGTCCTACCGGCCCCCAACCCCTATCCTACGAATGCAACTCCACGTGAGGTTTCACAGCTCGGCGCTGCGCACCAACTCCGACCCCTAACTCTGATCTCCCGGACGCCTTGCCGAAGATCAGTTGACAAGGCTACCTCCGAGTCCGAAGATACACCAATAGGAACCAATAGGAAGGCAATCAGAGAAAAAGGGGGAGGAGGTGTTCCGAACGTTTTGTGGTACGTTCGATCCCTAAACGACCAGGACAACGACACAACGGCTAACAGCATCATCACAGCCCAACCATTCGCCGTCCATGCCTGACCAGAACCATATAGCTCGATCGAAAACATTTGCCCCGAGTCCTTCCCTGTCCGGCTACCGACGTCTCGTTACCGCGATCCCCAACCTTCCCCGCACCGGCATCCGTCCGTACAACACCGGGACGGAAGCATGCAGATGCAGTGTCGTCTAGTATCCCCTTGAATTCGTCCGCCGTCCGATAGGTCGTCCCCGTTCTCTAATCATGTCCAGGGACCAAAGACAGGCGCGTACGACGGAGAGAAACTGCGTGGTAATTGTAGACGAGGTAGGTTTTCATGACCGGATACGAACATCGTGATGGACCGGTAAAGAGTAGAAACTATGTGATGATGAGACACAGGGTTTAGAACGAGATGGCCATGATCATGAATACATGGAGTTTAATATTGAGAAGGGAGTGACGATTCACGAAGATAGAGGCTAAAGTCTGGACAGAATCGGCGACTACATAGATCCGTTCGAGCACCATGGTTTTGAAGTGGTTGGGATCAAATGAGAGTATGTAAATGATAATGGCGACGACCAGAAAGCTTCTAGTCGCCACGATCATACGACGATTGATCGGAGCGATTGATCGAAGCGACTGAACGACGATTGGTCAAAGGGATGGATCGGAGCGATCACACGACGATCAATCATCGTTCAGCTCAGTCGCCGCGTACAGTCGTTGCGACTGGAAGACAGTTGATCGCAGCGATCAAACAATCAGAGATATTCTCATCGCCAAGCATACAATGACTCCTATTATCTATCGCCCGTCTCGATCACCGACTAGATCACTGCCGGCCAAGCTTGAGTCCGGACATGTGCCGCCTGAGCTCCGGGATAGATCTAAATAGCTGGTTGAAATTGATCAAATCCATCAAAGTAAAAAGCAGTGATGTGTCCGACAGTCGACGGTCACCATACGCCTGAACGTTGAACATCAACTGTCGACAGAAGTTAGGCATCGGAAATCGTAATATTATGTCGAGCATCGACTACTGTGACAAGACATATGATGTGAAAAATGAACAGTTCATACCGATGAATGCTTCGTTCATTCAACTAAAGTATTGATCAGAGGGGGCCGATCATAAAACCCAGTTGAGCAGTAGAAGTCCTAAGCACCATCATGCTCTGCCCAGTAGTCATATTAGTAGTAGCATGACCCGAAGGAACGTCCATGCAAAGGATTCAGATCATCGTGATTCCTCCCCGACGTACATCTCATCATAGCATGCTCGTACATCTCCCTTACTTCGATTCTAGTATAGCATAGTCGCAACATGGAGTTTTCAATTCCGAGACTGAGTCTTCGTTCTTCGCATTCGAGTCTCCACAGTCGTTCAGTAAATGTCATATTGAGACCAAGCTCACCCCTGCTTCGGAAAGTGTTCTCACGAGACGGCTTGTTTTGTTTGATCCTATCTGAGAATACAAGAATGTCAACTTTCTACCACGATGCAGGCTTATCGCTATGCCTAGTGAAACCGTAGACTAGGAGCAAAGTCAGAGTCAACTAGCAATGACTAGGACGAGACACACATGCGTGCAATCAATCGGCTCACAGCGCGCGTATCAGACAGAACAATGCGACAAGATATCTGTCTTGAAGGCGGCTCGTCAGTCGGAGAATACATATAGGCAACAAACTTCCCACCTATAGACGTGCTTCTGCTTGGCAGTCGAGTAGAACCGCATAACTCGGGACATGGTATCCATCATATAAAAAAGGACTTAAGAGAGGGTCGCATATGGATGGTTCTGGTATGGAGTTTTTCAAAAAGCTCGTAACGAAATATGGAAACATGGATATTATTTAATATCAGACTTCGGAGACATTTGAATTTATAAGAGGTAATATCATGTTCAAGTAAACAGCGGGCAATGGGCATATCAACCTTCGAATCTCGATAGGGGCGAACAGTAATCGAGGCAACGTGCACTCACTTCTCAGGTAAACCGCGGTTAGATGTTCTGTATTAATGACAGACATCTTCGGATGTCTAACATGGACTATGTCACTATGAGACCTGAATAACGTGGCGAGAGCCAACAGAGGCAGAATATCTATTTTCTGAAGTTTTGGTTTTCAAGGCCACAAGCACCCCTTTCCAACGGTGACCCGGTGAGCTACATAAACCAATAAAAAGGCACTTACCCAGGAAAGAAAGGAGATTAAGTTGCCATTCAAAGATTTGGGGGTAATTTACCGAGTAATTACTTCCTTGACCGCCCGTCACGCCTTGACTCGGGTCTTTGGTAGTTAACTATTGTCCTCACTCCAACGCGCCTCGCTTTCACATTTTGGGATACTTGAATGCGTCTGTTTATCCAGAGCACTGAGTGCTTCTGAGAGTTGCAGACGGAGGTTTTTCGTAGCTTGTAGCCGTATCTGAATCAGTGCTTTAGGTAGTAAGAGTTGAGTATCCTTGTTACTCTCTTAGTCTCAACCTCCAAGGTACTTCGGACTCGGTTGATTGGGTACATGGCCGTGTGTAACTCATTACTGTTA
This sequence comes from Xylariaceae sp. X167, assembly GCA_028637775.1. NCBI lineage: Eukaryota > Fungi > Ascomycota > Sordariomycetes > Xylariales > Xylariaceae > Xylariaceae sp. X167. The sequence continues at coordinate 273,405 of JAJFDK010000028.1, read as the reverse complement.
ACGCTCATACGATGTATCCGTAGAGAGGAGCAACTAACAACACTCGTTTGGATAGGAGAGTCTGAGGGAGTAAAAGGGATGGACACTTCTCTGCTTGCATTTCGGTGATAAACTGATCAGTCAAACAAATCGCTTGATGTCCGTTTTCCCCCGCTGATGGGTCTTCCTAATACTTCTCTTCGCAGATCAATGGAGACAACATGACGCAGTATGAAACCTGCAACGATGCCACATGGACAAGAACGACACCATAGGATGCAGAAGAATGATGTTGGCCTATACCAGGGGGTCCGTCTTCGCCTCAAGCCAGCAAGTGACTTACGAGCGGTGAGATACCGGTACTCTCTGAGCTTGTTATCTGGAGCTTGTATGCGTAGCCCAATATCGCATTCAGAGCCTGCTCAGAGGTTGTGAATACCGGATATTTCCTTGATGCCCAAAGGACGGCACTGGTGTAACCGATCATCGACACCCGACATGGAGGCTTTCGGCGACTGTCGGAGAATGCCAAGCCTGGCCCTATTGGATTGTAGCCCTATCACCGGTGTACTCTTCACCGGCGATAGCTTGAGGAGATTTGATGAGGCCAGGCGAATCGTGGCAAAAGGAGACACTAAGACACTGTGATATCAATCGGTCGTCTGGTAACTGAGTGCGCGGGGGCTACGGAGAGCATTTCGATGCACTCTTTTCGAATGAAATGACCACTTATTAGAAACAACAGAACTCTTGCAAGCTAGGCTCCTACGTCAGCCTTAAAAAGTTCGTTTCACTTGAGGTTTCCCGGGACCAGACATGACTTAACTGTCTTCTCCGCATCATACCCCGCGGTCGTCAAGTATCATGTGCTGATGAAGTCAACTGCTCGGGTCGGACAGTCCGGTATATGGCCCTGGTACTAGAGCCTCATTCTGGAACCCGTGGCCAATGAGTACGAGTATTGCCTGTGTGACTGTCTGAGGTATATAGTCTGCGATCTGGTCGGCACACCCTCATTCTATCAGAATGACTAGTCCGGATGCGATAGGCTCCAGCACGGGCACGCCCGCTGCACCTACTGCAGTCATACAATAGTCTCTCGATGGTCATAGGCTGTACTGAGCATCGTTTCTCTAATTTTGTCGAATTCGCCACCTTCATTGCCTCGTGGCAGGAAAAGGGGCCAGCCCTCGGTCCCTCGGATGCTTCCGTTTCTCAGGACGATCAAGGCAGTCGATCTATCACAATACCCTTGAGTACTGCTTATGAACTGACCTGAGACAGATGATGATATCGCTCCCGAGTCCTGTCGAGGGCTCTTGTTCGGATGTTGTGCGGTGTACCCGACGCTGACGATAAGTAGGTATGTATGCACATTGCATGCTAATAAGCTGTGGTGCCATGAGGACTCGGAACGGACTCGCCCCTCAACAAAGGGTTGGGAAGACCTAGGAATAGAACGAAGCCCTAACTCACTGAAGAAACCCCGTAAGACGTGACATGTGCGCCATGAAGAACGACCAGCGTGATGGACTGAGAGGCTAGAACATTGAACCCCTGAGCTGAGAGAATATCTGACAGTGTAAGATGAATATCAAGGAGTGTTCTTTGACGAACGAGATGACGACTTACAAGTGAAAACATCCTGCGGCGCCCGCTAGCTGGTCTTTCCATTTCTGGGGGAAAGCTCCTTCTCGACAGACTGGAGAAAGAGTTCGAAGGAAGTCTCGTTGGAATTTGAGTTTCATGTTGAAATCTAGATTGTTGTTTTTGAAGCTAGAATCAACGTCATGATGATTCATTCTTAGGACTCGCCCAACCAGAACAGATCAAGCCGATAATGCTACGCTGATGAGGTGAAGGAGCTGACAGCACGGCGCACACATGGCCCATTCATGGGCGCCATCAGCCACAAGACTCAGCGAATAAGGAATCCAGCTCCAGCTGCTCTCGAGAGTCGTATTCAGACTGACAGACACCTGACATAGCGACACCTGAAAAGATTCCAAGATCGATTCTGCTTCCTTGCATGTAAATGGCCACATAAGCCTCCATCACTAATCAACAACGCGGACTTCTCTCCGGTCTCCCTTGTCGATCCATCATTACATGTGAAGTTCCTTGCTTAAGTCGTAGTCGATCTATCGAGTCTGGCCTGCTTCGTTCATCTAGCCTATATGTGGACCACTTATGCATCCTGGAGCTCAATGCATGGTCGTGGCGCACATGATCATCCTTGCTGCGACTTATTGAAAAAAAGCTCCTGCTTAAGACTTTGGACAGCCCACTGAGGCTATCGAGCATCAGACCCAGGAGTAACGGAGCGGTAGTTGTCGATCAAAGGCTGACCCGGGGTCCGAGCCACCGGAACGGCGGAAACACCATTGGCAAATCAAACCGAGAAACTCATAGCGCCGGACGGCCAACCGCCAGGCTTGATGTCGCCATTACTGCCCAATGTTCCACTCGTGCCCAATTCACGGGGCTGTGTAACACAGATTCACGATGCTCGAACGGTCGGAGCACCAGGCACCAACCAGGAATCAATAAGAAAGGACGCCTCTGCAAATGCATAGGTACATCGTTTCCATTGCGACGGTAGGTAGATCACTTAGCCCTTGCATCCAGAATCCATCATATGAATAGCAGGACCAGCAAGTAAAGTCGCAGTGGAAGCGAAGCAACTGTTCGCATGCATGAAGAGTGCATAATGTAGAGTGAGCAATGAGATGTTACCAGGTGTACATGGAGCGGATGAGATCCAGAACACAATATGTCTTTGCTTGGAGTCGAATCGGAACAAAGGAACTGCCTTGGCGGTCGCCATACCAGCAGGAATCTGACAATGGGAACTCTTACCTATCGAGCGATGGCTTTTCGGATCTTACCAGCTAATAGATATTCCTTTAGGTCTTCCCCACAAGGCGACGACGACGAAGTGCGGCAATCTGTGCCTGTAGGCCGTCACATGGCAGTGGCTTCTGAACGTTTCCTCCATGTCCAGGCCAGACTCTCCTTCTTCTCCATCTGCACCGGACATAGGCGACGATGCGGACACACCTAGAGTATGAGTAAACAGACTGCAATTGCAATTGGCGAGACCAGGGAAAACGCGAAATGGGCGACAATACGGAATACTCGTGCAAATATTCGCACTTGTACAGAGTACCTACTTTGATAACCAATATCTGGCTGCATATCACTTCCTCCCGAACGAATGACTATAACCCGAAATAGTATTGCTGTCGATCACGCAAACAGCACACACCGGCACCGTTGAGGCGCCATCGCTATTCCGGAGGCTACCTGGAAATCCGGACTCTGGAGTATTAGAAGCCATATTTTTCGTGATTAAATGGAATAAATCAATATCTCCGCGTACATTTGCCAGACGGGCCTGGAACTTTGGCATCTCGTCTGGCTTGGCGTCCAAGTACATCAGCTGCAAGCGATGTCCTGAGCGCAAAAGCAAGTTTCGAACCAGGTTGCAACACTGCATGAAAGATATGTATGTGCTTTACTTAACTGCTAATAACGAAGCTGTTATGATAATTCTCTGCTAGTAACGAATAAGCTTAACCCGTTGCCCAATAACGAATGCGAAAATAGCCAGCTCGATATATTACAAGTACTCGGCCTGCAGTGTGGCATGCATACCTTGCCATTGGACATATGAAGGCTGAGTCTGAGAGCCCTCACCGGGATTCGCTAACACTCACCACCACCACCCGGCAAATAGCCGTATAGTAAGAGAAATAGGGTAATATCACGGATACCCTTTCGGGCACGCATGTGCAGTTGATATTGCTGGAAGGTGGAGACAACGTTCACCTCGAGTCTTTCCGTGCTGATAACGCGTAGGTACGGATTACTACTCCTTATGAAAAACCTTCGAATCGGTAGTCCTTCGAAGGATCGCACGGTTCCATGGCCACGGTAAAGAACGGAACACAGCGGTGATAGTTGTATGGATGGCGCACACCCGTCGCCATTCGCCTGAGTGACCGCAAGAGTGTGCTTTGACTGCGCCAAAAGCAATCGAAAAGGCTTCTTTGCAATTTGCCGGCTTGCTACTGGCTATTCGTGGGTGATATTAATTTGTGTCTCCCCAGACCCCAGGTCTAATCAACGTGGTTCCAATGCCCTGGATCTTCAGTATAAGGAGCTGCTCGTCAGAGTCCGGATTCTCTATGGCCGTAATTTTTTCCAATGATAACCAGGAATCGGAGGACGATTTAGTGAAAGCAAACATGGGGCGACAGTGAGACCACTATGTATGTGGCTGCGAGATGGTTTTGCAACAACACATGCTCTTGTGATAATATGGGGGATACCCATCTGCGTTGCAACCCTCGCGTGTATTTTTTAACGTCACCTGCAGCACCAAGGAGATTATTACTGACTTTCAGATACCTGACAAGGCGATTATTTCTTTCTCCGGGGGAAAGAGACTCGAAGTGGCTACAAAACCTCATTCGTGTCGGTTTCGGTTTGAGAGACCTGCTTTTCGAACACCTCCTTTCGGACTGGAAGCCGCTTTCCACACGAGCTGAACGACTCACGGACTAACCACCAACGCCGGCCACAACGCAATGAGATCATTCCTACTCACAGCACCTCTGAATAGGAACGGGGACTGCGGTTGGACAACCGTTGAAGTTTTATTCTTGGGAACTAATCCAGCGGCAGGTTCCTTGCAGACCTTCTTACGCCATGAAAACCCACCCCCGCCCGTGAGAATGCAACCTCAAAAGAAACTACCTACTTTACCCTTGGTGGCGGGAAGAGGTAGGTAGGGTACAATGCCGCGCTGCCGATGAATACCACTGAATGCTCGCGGAATCTTGGGCTTGGGTTGAGGTTTTCCCGTGCTAGGAGCCAAAGCCACTCCCCCCAATAAGCTGGCTACCGGGCTGGGGCTGGCTATCGTGCTGACCACGTAGATCCCACCACCCTCTTGACTTTTTAGAATAGTGGATAGGACGATACCGTTTGCTACCATCGTAAGTGGTGCGTTGAGCCAGAGGGTTTCTGGTTCTAGCGATAGATCTTTTCGGAAAGTATTGCCATGCCATTCCGTCGCTCCTTTGGCAAAGTACCTCGAGGTTCTTACAATTGGTCAAACATATCGGCCATGTCATTCAAACGCACGCCAGTGCTATACTTGTACGTCTTGCTTATGATCGCGAGGTTAGGGTCGTAGTTCCCGGCCTTGGCAAGCGCGATGTCCCCTCCCCCTGAAACAACAGGACGAGCGACGAGACTGCCGGAGAGATGCTCTGAACAATAGTCGCGTCTCGTCTAGCCGTCCGATGCCATCACCTTCCTGTTCTAGGTAGACTGCTACCGTCTCTTCGATCCGCTCGAGTTCTTCACGTCGGTGTCTATCCTAGGTTTCTCTCTTTGTGCCCGAAACGCGATCAGTGATCTCGTTCACATACGATGGTAAGCCGTTGGCAGTCACTTTATTGTCGTCATAGGGGATTCCATTGGCAAATAGGGCAGGCTGCTTGATGGCGGAAAATCTGGGCAGCCACCGCTCCCACATCACAGGGGGTAGTATGCCAAGGCTACTCCTCTGGTCCTGTGCCCCCAGCAGTCAGTGTCCCCTAGGCTGGGGTCAAGTGCGGTACTTACCACTACCTGCTACCCACGGATCCCCCATGTCTGGGAAAAAAAAGGTTCGTCTCGCCTTACCAACACACCACGGCCACGGCCACGTGAGAAAATAGCGCTAGCAAAACTGGAGGGCAGAAGGACAGGATCGTTCTGATCGTAGATGGCCGTCTTCTCGTGGCATGTTCTAGGCATCCGAGCCAGGCTCTCCCAGTGGAGATGCGGGCACGACATGACCGTACGGAATGGATTCCGATCGTATGGTATCTATAGGCTGCTCAGCCAGTATGGATGACGTCCAGCGCCTACTCCGTCCCAGTCCCGGCTGCTATACCGTCGACACTTAGCAGGTCTCGTCAGCGAAACCATTCAGTAACCTGCCCAACGGCACACTGGACCAACAACTACCTACCCAGCTTTACAGCCGGTACGACCCCTGTCATCTGCACCGTGCTGTTCAAACCACATGCTTCTTAAAACGAACTTGTGCCGCCTCTTTCTTCTTTTCTTCCTCTCCTCGCCCATTCTTAACACACGCAACAAAGCTTGCTCGACAACAGCAACAACGACATCTTTCTTGCATCATTGCTATTCATCTTCTTGTGGATAAACTTTCACGGTTATTTCGGGATGGCTCCTCAACGCTCGGGTCGTGACTCTCGACAGGGAGGCGGCTCCTCTAGGAGGGGTCACGGTGCAAACGGGCATCGCGGCCACACCTACGATGACAACAATGACAACGACAGATCCTCATCGATCGAGGGCAACAGCGCCTATGAGAGAAGAATACACCAAGACAAGTCTTCCATTGAATATCTCTTGGGCAACCGACGCCCAACCTTGAGCGGTAGCGCCAATTCTCCTCACGTGCAGAGGATGAATGAGTCAGAGAGAAGCTCCCAAGGTAGTCGTCGCCGCTATGGCCTGTCAGTGATCTCTTATCTTCGATTCAAGCCTGCTTCAACTGACGAATTCTTGTTGCCTTCAGACCTCAGCCTCACGAGCTTGCGTCGCCTCCCTCAATACCTCGAGACCCGCCGTGGTCGCCGCCGCCTTACGATCAGATTCAACACCGACATCGTCAAGTCTTCGCTATGATGGACGATGCCTTCCCGGGGCCCTCCTCCGGAACCCATCATACCCAGATCGGATCATATCAGGCTTGGAGTGATCTCTCAAGCCAAATCTCGACTCCCCCGATGTCGATGAGTACGATAGCTGGAGTGAGCGATATTTCTGGACGATCACACCGACGGCTCTCTACGGAGGCTCGTCAGGGCTCAGATGAGTATGCTATTCCGTCGATGAATGAAGGCAACCGAGTTGACAATGGCATAGCGAGTATTCCGATGACCGGCGCGGCTCTCGCGGAGAGCTCGACCGCAGTGACTCTAGTGACGGGGAGACCCAGCGAAGTAGAAGCCGCATTGAGCAGTATGATAGGGGCAATGAAGACCCCTGGTCGCCTGCGAACCGTTGCTATCGACGCCATTAGGGGCAAACACCCCACTGCATCTCGATCTCAAACTTCTACCTCTTTCTTATGTTCATCTAAAACTGGCGATTGGATCAATAGAGAAATGTATCATGAGCATGGGATGATGGTGCATTGTATAGACTCCATGTGCTGTTAGGAGACTCGCCGGCGTTGTTCATGCGACTCTCGACGACATGTGTTATCATGTGTGCCCTTGATGCTTGAATACTAGCAAGACCGCTTTTGAGACCTGATCCCCCCTTGACGTCTTTTGAGAATTCGTCGAGGCTGCTTGGTTATTGTCTTGAGCTGCTCTTAGATCGCCATAGAGAGGGGGAGCTCTTTACTTGACATCCATGCAGGCGTGTGACGTCGCTAAGCCCATCAACTGCCGGGCGATGGGGAAGCTGCTGACAAGTCCTTTATACACATTGCTCGACCAATCCCGACCGAGTGGCGAGGCAACACTGTCAGCGATCGATCTTGTGTATTCCCTTCGGCCAGCCATGCCAAGGCATGAACGTGAGAGCATGGTTACATTTTTTGTAGAGATCTCCATCCCCCTTCGCCCTTTGATCCAATCGTCCCTGGTCGGACAAGACGGGTGCCTTGTAGTGCTCGGCTATGCCACTCGAACAGCAGAGAAGCCTTCTTTGCAACACCATAGCCAATGTAAGGTGTTGATCAGCACGGGACAGCGTTCGTAACACGGTGCACACAGGCACCGCATAGGGGTTCGAGGGTACGACAAACGGCCCTCGACAGTCAATCAACTCGTCTGGTTGCTTGTGGTACCCAAGAAGAAGAGTGGCCTCTTCACATCCAAACGCCCGTGAACCATCATACTGACTTCACAGTCGCCAATGTAGCACACAGTCAGTGATTGTGTAACCAGTATTCGGGTTGGCCGTAGCTCCGTGAGTAGCTGCCTCAGGATAGGCTATGGGAGCACTTCAGCTCGGACGACGCGGGTCGTCCCGTGAGAACACGTTGGAGATTTCCTGCTGTCGAATTTTTGCAGGCACCCCTGCCTCCACGAGAAATTAGACCCGGTCGATTCATTCGATCGGTACCAGGACACACAACAAGCTTTTGGAGACCATGGTCACGGGTGTGACTGGAGATGTATGTAACCTCACATATATCCGAACCAGGGAGAGGGAAGATTGATTGGAGTGCGGAGAGGCGACAGCGAAGGTGAGGGTACCGAGGTACAGCCCAGATATACTGGATATCCCAATATGTAGCTAACGGAGTACGTTACGTAATGGGAATCAATAAAGGCAATTCGTACCGGGAAAGTTTCCATGCAAACCAGAAGCTGAGATTCTGGGGAAACACATACATATCAACTTGCCATCCATCGTCACTGATTTTGTTGGCAAGTTACTTCCAGGTTTCGTTCAAGATGGCATCGAAACGGACTGCGGTTGACGAGATCGACTCGAGACCTCCGAAGAGCAAACGCCATAATAACACCCGAACGGACTTGGCGTCGAGCCAACGCGGCGCATTTGGTGACTTGGGCAATGCGACGACGGCGCCCACTGGCGACGGTGACCTCGACTGCGAAGATGACTCTGCGGCGCTGGCGTACCTGAGATCTGTCAGGTAAGTTACTTCCCCTATGAAAGACATCTGTTTTCTCAGTTTCGACCCTCGAAGCTAAATGCAGTTCACTCAGTCGCGGCGGATTCGATGCGTCCATTTAGCTGATATGGTGAGTATAGAACACAAGCCTCTACGATTCCACATGTTATCGCTGCGAAGAAAGCTGGACCTAGTCTACCGCCACCGGTCGTTTCGGATGAAGACGGCGATGAGGGCGCTGTTGACAGAACGATCTACGGAGATGGTGTGGGCGATTTCCGGGGTTACTACCAAGACGGTGCGTATGTGGCGTATCCGGAAGGATACTGGGATGAGGCCGAGGATGGTGGCGAGGTCTACGACGAAGAGGGCGATTCTGCACATGATAATGAAGCCGATACGCCTGAGTCCACCGAAAGTCGACCGCACAATAGCAGCGCCGACGAGATCCGAGATTCGTACTTCGCCTCGATCATGACGCGGTACCTCGCGCTCCGCAAACTAATGCAATCAACGCCGCCAGAGAGTGCTATACGAGCCTTGCCCGCTACGAATTCAACCGAGGTCGAACCGTGGAGTCGCACCGTCAACACGTTTCAGCGCTGGGGGGCCCGACTGCGAGAGACGGACCCCTTACCTGCGCAAATTGCCGCTATGCACAAGGACAGCGTCTTTCGTCTGCTTCACATCATTCTCGCTTCGAATTTCATTCGCAGGAGAACGCAAATACATGAGCGCACCAGTCGCTGGATCTGGGCGCTACTCGCACGAGTACCGGAGGTCGGCGAACTCGACTACATGGAGGTCGGGCGTATCCGTGAGCTTGGAAAGAGAGCCGTTCTCATGCTTGTCAGCTTGGCTGAAGTCGAGTTGCTGCGCGAGCATTGCGATGTTGAGGGTAGCAGTGTTGGGGACCAGGACCAGGGCGAGTACGAGGTCGGTGTTGAGGTTGATGAGTTCTATGAGGACGATCCTGACCAGGATGACGCCCTTTATGCGCCTACTTCAGGGGCTATCAAGGAACGGGCCGCAGGCTCAAATACTCCTGTCATGACTCATCCCACCGACCAGCCGCATCCTGAAGTTGGTGATGATGCAGAAGCATCAGACGTGGATATGCAGCTGGACTCTTCAGATCTAGAGGACGGAGAAGTAGCAGATGCAGCCCCCTCACCATCTCCCTCAGAACCCCTGGCTGACATCGCGGCGGCAAAGGCGCAGCTCCTCACACAAATTACGAGTTTTGGTGGAGTTGAGAAGCGTGATATCTCTATATCTGCGACGCCACCTGTCCCGCACGAATCTGCTACTCCACAAGAAACAGTTGGAGAAGAGACGTCACAACTTGCAGACGCACCTATCGCCGAAGAGGGAGAGTATGAAGAAGACGCAGACGACGAGGATCGCTATAAAGAACCCGACCGCGCCACGGCCAATGAACGCGCTACGCTTAACATGATCCTCACCGTGGCCGGTGAGTTCTACGGACAGCGAGATCTCCTTGAATTTAGGGATCCGTTCGGGGGTCTGCAGTTCGAGTAATGGCTCTTATCTCTCCTTGCTTTTTGTTTCCTGCAATTCAGCCGTCTTCTCATTCAGAATGAATCATGACAAGAATAGGTAGTGTATGTACTGCGTGGTGAGTTTCTATGGATAGCATTGCCAAGAGCCTTGTCTCAAGTTTTCACGATATGGGCTGTAGGTACGTTGCGTTGTAGTGTCTTGTCTCAACATGAACGGCACGAACACCCGAGGTAGGATCTGTAATAGACGCTTGGTTTCTTATTCTGGGTAGGCAGCAAGGGATTGTTATCATTGACTCAGCCACTTTGACTCCTGGTGTAGTACAATGGTCAGGTAAATCATGTGCAAAAGCAAGCCGTGGATGATATCTTCTCCGATGCTCTCCCTATTGAACAACTCTCCACAATAAACACCTCTTCAAACATCAAGACTGAACCGTTCATCATGTGATGTATTAAAAAGACTATGGCATATCTCATGAGGGCGCTTATACATCGACTCTTAACGCCGCAGCGTATAACAAGAGTGAACCAAAGGGGGTCCTCGCGTCTGACCCAACCGAATCCTTAACTCCTTACAACGCCCGACCCATGCAACTTCGCTGGGAACATCATACATATATAAGAAAAAGAGAAAAACACCGATTGCATCATTCGTTCCTTCGGTCCGTTTCTTCCCGTATCTCATTCATACCCCCCAACAACCTTCGTTCGTATATAAGCATCGCCGGCCCCCGCGGTTAGGGGCTAGGCTAAGCATCACTCATATCCACCTCCCAAACCCCTCGATCCAGAAACTCCGCCTCCTCGAAATCGCTGTCGACAATCATCACGTTCTCCTGACCGCCGCCCACGGGCGAACCGGGCGTCTTACCGCCCCGCGCCCGCCGTGTCCGCGGCACCGCGATGGCCCGACCGTTGTTGTCCCAGTCCACGGGCACCAAGCTGCGCGGACTCACGCTGATCTCGTGAGTACTGGGTCGCCAGAACTCAAGCTGGCGCGGCTTCTCGTCGTCCTCGTCTTCGACGAAATACCGCTTCCTCGTCGGCGCGGAGACGACGGAAGACGCATTGGAATCCACGGACTCCTGACTCGTCGTCAATCCGGGCATGCCGGCGTAGATATCATTCGTCGATGTTGCCGCGCCGAAGCTGAAGATGGGTTGACAGGGGGGTGTCGGCGAGGGGGCACTGATGCGGATGGTGGGGGTGGGCGGCATGTCGGCGTGGATGGGGGACGCCGGCTGCGTGTCCATGCCGCCGACCTTGTGGATGCCGCAAAAGGGGAGGAGTTCCCGTGGCGAAGAGAAGGCATTGGCGCGGGAGCGCTGGGCCTGGTCGGTGTTGATGTTCATGCCCATGGTTATGCCCATGCCCATGCCCATGTTCATGCCGCCCGCCTTCATGGTGGGGTCGGCATCGTGCTCGTCCCACAATGCGAAGGCACTGTAGGTCCCGGTCTTGTATCCTTCCGGTACGGATTTCCGGACACGCATGCCTACCGAGAGGAGGTTTGCTTGCACGGATGCGGGGAGGTTGGCCGAGTTGTAGGAATTTGGTCTCGACGACGAGGTCGATGATGTGTTGTTGTTATTGTGGGTGGTGGTGCTAGTGGAAGTAGTGGTTGAGGGGGAGGCGGAGTTGGCGGTGGTGGGAAAGAATGAGGTGATCTGTCGTTGCGCTGGGTCGCTGGCTGCGCCAGCAAACTGGCGCTTTGTTCGAGGGGCCGACATAGGGAACTAATATTTATGCGGTGAAAGTCTCGGTCGGGATCGGGGGCGGGCAAAACGCCAAAAGGCCAGAAAATATGACGGAACCCTACTGAATGGGGGGGATTTTGCGGAGAAAGAATTGGGCTGCGGCTCTAAGCTGGAATGAGGGTGGTTTGAGCTGGGTCTGTCGCCCCGGTGAGAGGAGGTGGCCGCAGTGGATGGGATGGAGATGGATGGAGAACCGATGATGTCGCTGAATTGAGTGGCTGGTTCCCGCAAAAGCTTGGCATAAGTCGCTGCACACAGTGTTGACCAAGTCACCACACCGACACGCTTGCCAGTTGGATAAGTAAGTTGGTTGGTTATCCCACCGAAGATCAGCCAAATGCACGATGCAGGATGGAGGTGACTTTTGCAGGGGGGTAAAGTCGAGTGGGGGAGGTCTCAAAGAGTGCCTCAGGCGCAAATGTGAAACCTAAGGTCACCTGCTTATGTGGAAGGGGATTATTCACGCGTTATTTAACCCGACGTGTTTTCACGCGTAAAATGTACGTACGAGAATTGCCTAGCCGAGGTCTGGGTCTCGTTAGATGCATAGGCTCTAAGTAGAGCTGGCTAGCTACTTATCTCAAAACTGTAACCATTTACAAAGTTTTATGTGTTTATCAAGGTTATGTGTAATGAAAGGAGACGAGAGCCAGGCAGACCCCTATGACGAAGGGCTGCAATGCAACAGTCAACCGACCGGTATCTACGGGATCTTACTGTACATACTACGATGCGATATGATGGGGAGAGGCGATGATTAGGGGTCAAGAGGGTCAGTCACTGCATGTCACAAGGCTCGTTAACTGACTTGCCTGGGACCACAAGCCGTCCTGATTACAGATCGATGTATGGCCCGTGTAAACGTAGGAAAGCATGGAAGATAGGCAGCTCGTGGTAAGCCATTGCTTCCAACCTCATTGCAGAGACAAACGGACAGATGAGGAACTCAGACATGGTTCTACTACGAGGCTCTTACGAATGCAGCTCTAGACGCATCTCAGACATGTGAAAGCGTGATCTCCAGGCAAGGAGCGTTCCTACGATGCAGACAATGAATAGATCACGCGAATCTGGCACTGAATGCTTTCACAAGATGGGCGGTCAAGAAATCCGTGGAACTCCGTGAATTTGCCTGAAGCAGTGAAATTAACACCAGAATCACTGCATTTGGGTATAGCAATCCTCAACCAGCGTCCCACGTCCTCGCAATTCCAGAATCTGCTGATGACAGCGTCTCTTGAGAAATGCTCATATGGAAAGTCGTTTCCAGCACCCACCCGCCCATGCAGAGTTACCATCGGCTGGGTATAGACGATGGCCTCATGATGCACACAAAGAACGAAACCAGTTGCAGGCAAAAGACAATGCGAGATATCAGGACCCCAAACGCCTCATTTTTATTGGAGTACTCTTCGGTGCCCTCCGACTATCTGCAATGACGCGAAAATGGATCGAGAGAGTCGATACGTGTGCGTGTATTCGGGAGGGGAATGCCCATTTTCTATGCGTCACTAGACACCTCGACGCTTCGCAGATATCCGATCCGTACCCATCAAGTCGTTACCATGGCCCTGTTAACCGAAGAAAATGAAAACACGATGCATCTACTTTCTGCGGAAAGAGCAGCCCTCGGTGAGTCTGGCCTTACCACCGGTGGGTTGGCAGAGAACGGTGGTGCAGCCCTGGCAGATGACAACGGTCTGGGCGTGGGAGAAGACAGTGGTAATGGTGAAGCAGCCCGGGCACTTGACGTCCATGAAGAAGGAGCGGGGGGCAGGCACAAGGGTCTACGTCGGTGGTTAGTATGTAGATCAGTTGTTTGATGCACAGACAGGCAGCGAGGAATCAGGATGCGTACCTTGAGCTTGTGCTTACGGGCCTCGCAGGCCGGGGAGGGGTTGAGGAGATCAACGGCGAGAACCTAGGTGGGAAGACGGTCAGCACGCGAGTGTTCCATGGCAGTAGCAAGCATCACGGCAGCATCACGGCAGCCAGCACGCCGGCGAGGTTCCATCCAGGTTGAACATCATCGAAGCATCGAAGGCATCGGGGTAGTCGTGATGTATGTCGTCGGTGTCGGCGTCGGCACAGGTGGGTATAGTGGATGTGCGTCTTCGGCGATGGGTATCGTGATGGCTATCTGCGTCCGATAGCCCCATTCAGGTCGCAGGAAAAAAAATATCGGTCGCGATGTGTTCAACGCTGGGAGTACTCGATCGCCGGGCGTCGCCGTCAAGCTGGAGGCCGGATATGACTAAAAAGCATCGTCGGCGACTTACCATCTTGTCTGATTGTCGATGACTGACTGAAAAATGATCGATTGGCAAGCTTAGGGGTGTCTGACGAAAATCTGGTGGACTGAGTGCAGATTTTGTGCTTGCGAATGGATGGTTGACAGTGAGTGAGGGGAGAAGGTCTGTGTGTGCAGAAAGTTCCTTGGGGGCAAGTCGGTACCGGCGAGCGTGGATTTTGGTTGGTGGGTGTTCGCCTTAGCGACCCACAGAGGCGATAAGCCACAACAGACCCTCTGGGGCGCACCAATTAGGCTTAGTGGCAAAGAGGGCTAGGGCTTTCCTTCCTTCCAGGTTCTCACGCAACTCACCAGCTGGCACGACTAGTGCCAGCTGTGTCAGCGGGGCGACCCCGTGGACCCCAAGTGGATGCCTAATCTGTACTTTGCTACTTGTCCCTTGTTCATCTGAAGTACCCTGTCTATCGTGTCTTAAGGCACCAACATCATAGCTGAGGAGGTATCTTGATCTATGCCATCAGCCTGGTTGTCATAACCTAGCTTTATAAAGACAGCTATTTCTTGTCTCGTTCCCTTTCTAATCTCTAATATTCTTATTTACAAATTGATTGTCTTCTTTGACAACCTCTATTCTCAGAATGGCTGCCCCCGCGGATCAAAGAATCGCTGTTCCCATTGATGACCCCAATGCGGACACAGAATGGTGAACCCCCTGAACTGCTGCAGTGTGAGCACCAGTTGTTGACATTCATCCAACCTGCAGGAATGACATCCTCCGCAAGCATGGCATCATCCCTGAAAAGCCACCTTCTCCCACGCCGATGATCGAAGAGGCGATCCTCGAAGGTCGCCGAATCGCACATGAGAATCGACTAGAGGGCAAGGAGCTCGACGAGCTTGACGCACTTGAGGATGAAGAGGATGAAGAGTTCCTTGAAGCATATCGGCGGAAACGCATGCAGGAGCTGAACAATCTCACCAAAAAGTCGATTCACGGCTCTGTATATCCGATATCGAAGCCTGATTACGCCCGAGAGGTCACTGAAGCGTCGCATAACGGCCCCGTATTCGTCAATCTCACGTCGTCAATGGGAACAAACATTGAGTCGAGGGTGCTGTCAGAGCTCTGGCGTCAGGCAGCGAAGGAGTATGGAGATATCAAGTTCTGCGAGATCTTGGCGAATAAGGCGATCGAGAACTACCCGGACCGCAATTGCCCAACTATTCTTGTTTACAAGAACGGCGACATCGTGAAACAAATTGTTACGCTCGTAACTATCGGCGGTGTGCGGACGAACATGTTACAAATCGATGACATCCTCGTTGAGGTTGGCGCCGTGGATGCGAAGGATATGAGAGTGGTCAAGAGAAAGAGAGACGCGGAGGAAGCCAAAGAGGAATCGATAAATAGGGGCTTCAAGCGCGGGAATGTTAAGCATTCGACGGTGAACGACGACGATGACGACGATTGGGACTAGAAAACAGCACGCGACACCACGCACGGCGGATTCCCTAGTCAGGCGACCGGACGTCTGCGCCGAAATACCTAGCTCTGGGGCTCGTGTGAGCCTCATCGACTTACCTACTATTAATGACTACATGGGCGCGTGGATGTTTGGGAGATTATCCGCCCAGCCGTCTGCTCGTTCGCATTAATCCTACGCTCGAAAGACACTTTACCAACCTAATACCACAAGACACTGCGAGTTCGCGACAGATTCACTTCCCCGTACTACTGCTACCTTAATCCGTGCCTAGATCTTGGTTCCCTAAAGCGGGGGACATACCGCCACGCTAACGTACGGGATGGCATCCGGCCGGTGACATCACGTGCATCTCTCGTCTAGTGCTCTCTAGCGCGTACGTCAGTGTGGGGACCCCTGTAGCTTCCAGTTCACACGCGGCCCAAGTCGCACAGGCGACGCGTGATGGGCCTTAAAACCAGCCCCTATTCCTTCTTTCCGCATTTCGTTCTCTCAACGCACACAACTGACTTTGGCGACTGTTGTAGCAACTGAGCGCTCATGGCTGAAGAACCAAGTCTCCCAAGCCTTCCCAAGGTTTCCTGGGACTCACACACGCAGACTTTCACCAATACTCGAAAGCGTAACCGTAGTCGCGCCTCTCCGCAGCCGACTATCTTCTCCAATTCCAGCGACCCCGCCGTGTTTTCAAGCGACGATGACCCGCATGTTGACAACTATGTCAATGGACGTCATCGCAAGAAGCGATATGTTGGTTCTTGGTTCCAGCAGAGGCCGGCGTCGTCGGATTCCACGTACAGTGAAACCGTAGGGCCCAAACCAAAGCCCAACAGGGCATTTGAGCGCCAACAAGACTCGGGTGTATGGATGGGAAGCGATGCATCGGTAGACCCAGATGAAGAGTTCGTTATAGATATGGAACATGCGCCTGAATCAAAAATTCCGCAATTGCGCAACTACAGGTCGCTCCCATCAGTGACCTCCGAAGTAGCGATAGTACGCAGCAAAATCGAGCTGGCCGTTGAAGAGGGTAATCCCGAGATCGACTTGTCGTACGTCAATTCCGATGTACAGCTCGCTCCATACGATTCAGTCAATGAAACGACAGTGAATGCTAGCTAACAAGATTCTAGATCCCTCAGCCTCAGTGACATTCCAAAAGGAACACTTTCGTCTCTCCAAGAGCTGGTTCTGATTCCCTCGGTCGACAAAGACGTACCGTTCGAACAAGCCAATCCTCAATTGGGTCTTTATCTATCCAACAATAGGCTCACACGTGCACCAGGCGATTTGTTTAATCTTGAACACTTAACGTACCTCAGCCTGCGAAACAATGAGCTCACCGAGCTACCTCCCAGCATCAGCAAGCTGCGAAATCTTCGGGAGCTCAATCTCTCTCTCAACTGTCTTCGTTATCTTCCCGGTGAACTACTCAGCCTTCTCAAGTTTCCGTCAGCGTTGTCATCACTCCATATTCACCCTAACCCATTTTATCGGCCAGAGGGTGGGCTTCCGCCTCTCGTGACATCTGATAATGAAGGTCTTGATGATGACAGTCAAGATGCCCAGATGATGGATGACGATGCCGCAATGGTATCAGTTTCGCCCGACGGCCGGTCTCTGAGTGAGATTCGTCAGCAGTTCCTTGAAACACGGCCAAAACGGTCGTGGCGAGCTACTCTTCGTGCACGATCACCGGTTCAGTATAATGACAGCCGCGGTTTACTTCTCTCGAAGTTTTGCCTGCCATTTGAGCAGCTAGGAATATCTATGCCATCAAAAGACAATGGGGAGAAGCATCATGTTACGACGATCCCGACTGAGGCTGTCTCGCAGCTTTCTGTGCCCGATTATCAAGATCGGCTTTCTAGTGTCCCTCAAAAGCCAAGTCACGTCTTATCGTTGTTCGAACTAGCCCTGAAGTCCGCGTCCCGTGCCGCACAAACATGGGACTTGGCTTCCAATCTCCCGCCAGAGGCGCCATCAAGTCTACTGCGGGGTATCCAACGAATTGCGGCTCAGAGCGCTCTGAACGGTAACTCGGGTACATTACCGTGTTCGATATGTGGGCGACAGACTGTGTCACCCATCGCTCAGTGGATCGAATGGTGGGACATTTCAAGCCGGGAATATGCATCAGATGGATCTACGACACTGGAACCTCTCAGCATGAATGAAGATGAGAACGCCATCCCCTTCTTGAAACGCGGATGCTCTCAGCTATGTATCCCCAAGCCTACACCGGTTGGAGAACTCGCGCCCGGCATGCTTCTCAAGTAACAGATGAGCTGGTCATGAGACATCTGGGCACCTCAGAAGTACTGGCAAGCACGAGCTTACATACTAGGGAGGTTTTACGGTTACAAGATAGGCCATGGGGCCTATTATGTGACGATTGGATGGGCGCACCGACTGCCGAGGCATTATTTCTGGCATCACTGCAGGCATTGCGATGTTTTCTTGGTTTCTTTTCTTATCAATGGGGGGCTCTAGTAGCGAGGGATTTTCCCGTGTGGAAAACCGGTTGGAAGTCGAATATGATGATAATCACGTAATTTTTTGGTCAACTTACAAACGGCTTCCCATCCTTGGTGAATCGGCACATGAGGTCATCGCCAGGGGCAGTAACCTGTGGGGCGCCCGGAATTCCGTAATGGCGGCTCGAGTCTCCTTCGAGTCTTCCCGCCCTTTCGGTGTTTTATTTCGCCAAAGACAGGCCGACCGAGTGGAGCACGGAATAAAATGCGGCCTTGTCAAGTGAACGTCATGATTCTTTCTTCCCAGTCGCATCTTTTTGAAAACTTTGCACTTCTCTCCTCCTGGCTCCTTATATCCGAAGCTGGTCAGACCCGACTCTGTGATACTAATAATACCGAGATTCTAACACGTTCTACGGCAGTGGTAGTATTTTCTGACCTGGCTGACTACGCAGAGATCACATGCGGAAATCAATAACCAACAAGCGCGTTTCTTTTGTTTTCTGCCTACCAAATCGTACGGTATCACTTACAAAATCATCCATAGGATCATCACCGCCGCCCCACATTCCGAGGCATCCGAAAACCACACGCGCGAATTCACTTTGGCCTCGCTTCTAGGTTGAACTCGGGCGTGCTCACTAAGCAAAAGACACAGTTAATAATGATGGCGGACTGCACTGTCGATATCTTACGGAATACAATAGTAGTTATTCTTGATAACTTACACTAGGAGGTATTATTCTTCTACACCCTCTTCTCTTCTTCCACGTTGCCGAAGTGCAATACCGATCTCGATCACTAACTAGGTAATAGGTAGTACGGAAGAACGTAGACGAATTGTTCCTGAACCCCTATTGGAAGCTTCTTCGAGCACAACATCAACCTTTCCATCCATCCATCCCCCGGCCTGGTCCGACTCTTACTAATAAGCATAACAACAACTCCCGGAAACTTTTTAGCTCCGACTCTTCTTCTTTTGTATGGTTGACCGGCATGTGTTTCTCCGTGCTAGGAATACTTCATGATGACGGGATTCTTTTTTTTCTTCTTTTTTTTCGCGGTTAAGGAATAGGTATTACTTACTGTGAGGTGGGTCCCTGGGACTTTGCTTGTGCCCGTTGCAACTCTATGGGCCATGCCGCTTACACCCCCTGGCCTGAAATGGGATGACTAAAGTGAGGTCGCGAGAAAGAACGATATAAACCGGCGGTATGTCATTGATTTCTCGCCTGGGCGTCGACGTTGTTTACTTTTCTTTTTGGTTGTATGATCGTGTAAGATAGAGGCCTCGGGCTGAGGCTGGCATATCATATCATACGGCTACCTACCTACCCACGTTTAACAATTCAGGTCATCTATTCTGAGTCTTACTGTCGTTCTTCAGCTTCACTCTCTCGAGTTCAAGCTTGTGTCTCTGGTTTTTTGAACCTCTTCCCTCTTAGACCATACTCTCACTGCGACCAAGTCCAAGCCCGTGTCTTGAACTCCTTAAACTCATACCTATACCGTCCAAAATGTCCTCAACAACCTACCAATCCCCCTACAAACCCACACCCACATCCACCCACCTCGACACCTTCATCCGCTGGCTACGCCTGAAGAAATACCGCATCGAAGTGACCTACGGCGTCTACGTCTTCACGCCGGGGGAAAAACTCATCTTCTGGACATTCTTCGCCCTCTTCTTCGGTATCCTGTGGACCGCGGTGGTCCTCTACGTGCATAGGAGTCTGGCGTTCCTTTTGGACGTGTTTGCTCCCTCGTTTACTCCTTTGTTTACTCCTTCAGAGGCAAAGAATGCGATCAGTTTCATCGCTGGTGTGGGCGCGCAGAACTCCCAGATCGCATGAAAGGGGCGAAGTTTTATCTGGTCTGAGATTCGCACAGCAGCACACGGTACGCTATGGTTCCATGCATGCAATGCATGCGATGCGACGCCGGACCTTAACGAGAGAGTGCGAACAAAGTGGGATGTTACCCAACAAGACACCCTGGTCTCGGTAGTTATCCCTTAAGTCATCACGGCTCTTCAGACTTTGTTGAGTTCCATGCGCCGAGTCGCGACTACTCGGCGCATGGAATTGAACGACAACCCCTGGTCTGACCGACTACCTCACTCAACGCGAAATGAATCATACGTCCTCATACGAGAATATGTTGTTAGAATTGTTGATTAAAGGCGCATGGGAGTTTCTTGTTTTTTCTCAAAAGTTCTGTTCTTGTTGATACCCATGAATACAAGCGGGAGGAATGCGATTGCCGGACGAATGGGAAGCAAAAAATCATTGGAAATGGATAGCGCAAGGCGTGTATTTATCTATGTAAGAGACGTGTATGTATAACGTATATTGAAAGTTGTAAACCCCACCGGTTGCTCTTTCTCCGCTGTTCCCATTCCATCGCGATATCGGCCCCTTTCATGTGAATCGCGATCCATCGCGCAAATCCCAACGACTCAATCGGTCTGTAAATAAAAGATAATAAAATAATAAGTCCACCACTGATCATTATCATGTCCCTCATTACGACGTGCCCTCAAGCGTCTTCTCCACCATTTCCCGCAACTTGTACTTCTGGATCTTCCCGCTCGCCGTCTTCGGGTACTCGTCGATCCAGAAGACGTACTTGGGCGCGAGATGCCCGGATAGCCGGGTCTTCACCCATTGCTGGATCCCGGCCTTCCCAAGGGTATCTCCGACGAAATCCTCGCTCGCCGGAGCGACAGGCTTGACTTCCCCGCCCTCAATAACACCATCCCCACCATGCGTCCGCACGCTCTTAACAGGGATGACGAACGCAGCAACCGCCTCGCCAAGTCTCTCATCGTGGACGCCGACAACACTAACCTCCTGCACGCCATCCAGCTGGAAAATGCAATTCTCAATCTCGAGCGGATGAATGTTTTCGCCGCCGCGAATAATCAAATCCTTGATGCGCCCCGTGATCTCCACGTATCCGTCCGCATCTAGGCAGGCTTCGTCCCCGGTATACATCCACACCGTGCTCTCCCCACTTTCCCCGTCCCGCGCCGGCTCCACTATCCGGTCCACGGCCGTGCGCGCCGGATCCCCGTAGTACCCCTGCATAACGAGGTATCCGCTCGTCGCGAGCTCGCCCTTGGCGCCCCGCGGCACGATTTTTGTCCGGTCGCCCGGCGCGACGATCTTCACGGCTGTGTGGGGCATCACGCGACCGACGGAGCGCGTGCGTTTTTCAAAGGAGTCCTGTGGCGACGTCATGCAGGACACGGGACTGGTCTCCGTCATGCCGTAGCAGATGACGAGTTCGTTGAGGCCCATGGTGTTGATGACGCGGCGCATGAGGAATTCTGGGACTGCGGAGCCCGCGATGATACCCTTATGCATGTTCTCGAAGGCGTCTGGGTGGAGTTGCGATGCGAAGGCCGGGTTTGAGAGGAGCTCGAGCTCGGCGACGAACATGGTTGCGACGCCGTAGAGACCGGTTGCGCGTTGTTCTGATACCATGTGCAGTGCTGCGGCTGGGTCAAAGTTTGGCGAGGGGAAGAGGACCGCGGCGCCTTTACTGGCTGTTGCCATGAGGCCGAGGACGCAGCCGAAGCAGTGGAAGAGAGGGGGCGGGCAGACGATGAGGTCTGATGGGGTTAATCCCATGCGCGACGCGATTAGATGTCCGTTGTTCAGCACGCCCGTATGGCTTAGCATCGCGGCTTTTGGCATGGAGGTCGTACCGGATGTGAATTGGATGTTTGCTACTTCGCTTGCTATTAGAGGCGCATCCGGCACGACGGGTCGGGAAGACGATTCCAGCAGATCGGTGTACGGTGTGAGGAGTCCCAACTCCTGCAGGGCCGGAAAACCAGACTCGGGATGGGAGGCCGAGTTATCTACCAGCACTACGGTTTTTAGTGTCGGTACCGCGGATGACTCGATTTTATCGCCCTTCGCTTTACTCAATCCGTCCTGTAAGCCCGGGATCAGCGCGGAGAGCATGTCGAGGTTACTGCGACCGCGGCATGGCTTATACGCGAGATCCGTCACCGCGCCGATAATGAGGACCTCTACGCCGAGGTGAGCTAGTGCCGCATTCAGCTGCGTCGAGTTGAAATTCGGGTTCAGGGGCACCCAGACGGCGCCGAGTTTGAAAAGCGCGTAGATGATCCCCGCATATTCAGATATGCTGCCCAGACTCACGGCCACACGGTCGCCTTTTTTCACGCCTAATGAGCGTAAGGAGTGCGCAATTCTGTTGGAGAGCGCGTCGAGCGATTCGTATGTTAGTACCGTTGTGTGGGGCTTGCTGGTTGATGGAGCTGAGAGACCCGTTCTCACGGGAGCCCGTGTCATCACCGCGGGCCGATCTCCATATTGAGAAACGATGGTGGCAAAATGCTCCGGGATCGTATGTGGTAAAAGAGGCGGCTATCCAATTGTCAGCAAATTCCTAGAATTCGATGCGTCCCGAGTAGCAGGATCCGGTCTGTAATGAGATGAGTGCATCCGACTAACACCAGCATCTCCACATAGTCTCATGCACACAACCAGACTGACAGATGCAATGCACTCACATTCTTAGGTCCCGCCTCATAACTCAACCCCGTCGCGATACCTCTTCTCTGCACCGCAGAAGCAGAAGTAGCCGTCGCAGCAGGACTCCATATCCTCAATCGCGTCGCAGCCAGTGAACGCGTATGACATACCCCAACACCCCGAGTCAATCTCGCGGCCCGCATCAGCGAGTTTGCCCCGGGCCGCCGCAGCAAGAACAACATTCTGCAGCAACACAAAACGAACCACTCTCTTGAAGATCAGATAATTAACAGAGGCAAATAAGACCCCAACATAGAAAACAGAAAACAGAAAAAGAAAAGAAAATTGTGTGTGAGAAAACAAGACCACGGAAGAAAACACACACAACTAGGGTCTAGATCGGGTGTCAGAGAACAGCTGAAGTGGCACTAGACATGCCTTATTTTCCCTTCTTCTTCTTCACCGACGGGACGGATTATATCTTTGCGTAACGTCGGAATGAAACGAAACGAATGCAATCATTACTAATAAATCACGTCAAGCTGAGCCAAGAAATACGACGGATTGCCATTGGTGTCGTAGGGTAGGTAGGGACCTGACCTATCACCCATGGATACGTGTGTGGGGAAGTTGAATCCGTCCGGTTGTCTTCTTCCTTACCAGGTAGGTATGTAAGTAAGTGCGTAAGGGTAGTAGGTATGTAGTAGTAATAGTAAAACAACGGGATGGATGGGCAAAAGTCCGGGGGCGGATTTGTTTCAGATCGGCGATAGTGCCATCGTTGGAGGAATCGAGATTGGTAGGAGATAATAGGTGGTTATGCACGATCCGTAGTTCGTGTGACCTGTGAATCGTATCTATCGTATCTCCTAGTAATACAGGGTATGATAGGTATGTGTGTGTACAGTACACACATGAAGAGAAGGGGGCATTTAGGCAGGTAGAGAAGTAACTTGACGAACCGTTCGTAGACACATTGTTGTATGAGCCCAGTAACCCGGTTTTCTCATGTCGTTACTTCGTACCTACAGAGGCATGGAATCCCCCCTGCTAAACGCCGACCTCCTTGGTGACCCTGAACCCCCCGCCTCTATATGTAGTCATTGGTAAATATATACATTATCAGGTGGTGCCGTTGTCCCAGCCTGTATACTTTTAATGAACTCGAGTCTTTTTCCTCTGACTGAATTCTCTCTTCTTTTTAATGACACCTCGACAACTCCCTGGCAGCTGGAGGACAACCCCTAAGACACTTTGAGTAGGTAGTAGTGTGGAGAAATATCCCCAATGTCAATGCTGCGCCTCCTTTGGTCGTAATGCGACACGGCCATGCCCAAGGTCGGACGCCCGGTGTTTTGTAAATAAATCGTCCATTTTGCACGACGTTGTGTGTGCATAGTAAAAGGCGAGTTCGGCATTTCGGGATGGATTAGCTCGTACCGACCAAAATACTAGCGGTGCAGTACTATGGTAATGCCGGGGGGACCATTCCGGGCCGGAGCCTTGGCATTGATGCATCATTTGCTATGATTAAGATAAGGGCTCAGCCGCCTACTTAAAAGCTGGTCATAACCCAAACGGTGCAAACAGTTTCTACTGTATTTCACCGATATGTCGCTCGCTTTCGGGCTTCCAGGTGCCTGTTTCCGAACCACGTTAGCGAGGGTCTTGCGCTAGCCACGAGAGTGAAAGCCACGAGAATGGAAAGAAAGCATACCTTCGAAATCATGCTTGACGAAAGCCATGGGATCGTCGAGTTCCTTGGCACCCATCTGCTGCACACCGGGTGAAAAGCTGGTAATGGGCAAAACCACCACATCGCCAACCTTCTTGGATACTTCCATGCCAGTGAAGTTCTGGAATGTTATTGCGCCATCACTGTGCTTCATATCGAAGTATCGCGGATCGTTGAAGTAGTCGAAGATGGTGTCCGTCCAGATGGCAGGGCCCGTGAATTCGACGATGGATTTCTCCTTGGACACAAACACACCCTCTTTCTTTCTCCGGAGTGTTTCGGCCGTAATACGTGACACAATGTCCCTCAAGACAGGGTGTCCTGGTTTGGATTGAATAGTCCACTGACAGAACTGGATTCTGCGACTGTACCAATCCTCCCAGTCTGGACGGTCCGGATCGGCCTCGATGCCGATAATTAAACCGATGCTGGTCTGGGGAACAGATTCGGGAACCCATTCTATGGCACTCTTGAGGGCAAAGGTGTCAATATCAGAGTAAATGCCACCGCGCGCAAGCAGGATAAGGTAGCGGAAATAATCGGCCTTCAGGACAGGCTCGGGTAAGGCGTTGTAGGCTTCGAGAATCTCCGGGATCGCAGCGTAGAAATATCGCACCATGTGAACCGCGACCTCGTCGGTGATAACCTCGTGAACGAAGCCCGGGTGTAGACGGGTCCAAGACATCTCCTGGTCTCGGAACTCGAACTGTTCATCGGCGGGCGTGGTCTTCCAAGTCTGCCAGATGTAGGCCGGGAACTTGGTCTCGACGTCGTAGGGATACTGGTACGCCAATTTATCGTAGAGTGACATCTTGGACATGTCTTGTAATGCTTGCCGAGCAGGAACTGGCTTGGCCCGCTGGCCTACTTCATCGGCGGATGCATCGGGTGCGAGAGGCGCATGCTGCAGGGCGCCACCGTCGCTGTCGGCGGATGACGACTTCGGGGGAGGTTTGCGAAAAAGTTGGGGCTCGGTGGAGCTTTGCGAACGGCGGATGAGCACGAAGGATATGAGGAACAGGGCCGCGAACACGATGGCCCGCCGGAAGGACATCATCTTGCCGGTAGGAATGTTTGTGTACCCGATTCGCAAGTGTTGTCGGTCACACAGGCTCAAGAGTAATCGAGTTCAGTGTCGGCGCCGAGCAAAGGGATGGAGAGGATGGGCGGCCGCGTTCGAGTGGGTGGGTTAAATGTCAAAGCGTCTTCGTTCGATGCATTGGTTTCGCTGCTGAAGATGGTAAGACGAGAATCAATTCGATAGGACTTCGGATAAGCTGATATGTATGTAGTCGTAGGGGCGTGAGAAGCTGGAAAGTAGGGAGGTGCATGAGGATTAGGAGGAGGGGAAAAAGGCATGAAGGGGAGAAAAAACGAAGGGCCGTCAAATAACACCGGAGGTGACAAGGTGACAAGCTGTCTCCCTGCTAAAATTGTACCTTATCTAGGTACCTATCGCACCTGCCCTCTGAAACTGATCGACAGTCGAACCTTCTCCGTAGAGCAACAGGTTAGTCCTCCCGTTCCGAGTGCATACATAGTGTCAACGGCCATTGGTGTCGTGCTCTGGGAAAAAGAACAGAAAGCAGAAAATGGTATCACCTACGCAGGCATTCAATGTAGCAGCATGGGTACTGCAGCCCGTCACAGTCACGTAGATGTTACCGTACGTGTGTATGTACGTATTGCACGTAGCAACAGGTACGAAGGGAGTTATGTAATTGGCTTGGAGAGAAGGAAGGTGCGCAGTAATACCGACGGGACAGCTCAGTTCAGTTACCGAACGTAATCCGTAATCCGCAGCTGCCGTCCACTTTTTGATGAAACCTACATGCCGGGGAGCGCTATGTTTCAGCTAATGTTACGGCCCTTAGCCTGATAAGCAAGCCCCTTACGTGGTTAGATCCACCCCCGATTTTCACATCGCATATCAGACATTTACGAATGAATTGCTCAATAGAAGATAGCCACAGATTCTTTTCTTGAACCCGTTCATTTCGACAATTCCTTACATTTCCTTTTGTTTTTCTATTTTCTCCTAACAAGTTAAGTGAAGTGCATTCTGTACGCTCATCCACCTATCAGAGTAGGACGTCATCGATTTCTTATACCAGGTATAGTGATGCAATAACAAGGATCTATCAAAATAGCGCAAATACATTATTTTCCTATCGTGGAAATCCATCTAAGCTTGAATGACGCGTTGTCCCTGTGATAAGCTTACTTGGAACTTACAGACATCACTAACGACGGCACAGAAGACTCGCGGAAGGAACAATCCCTCAGAAACCCTATCGGTGATGCGTCTGTCTTCTCATATGAAGTCATGAGAAGTGCGCGGCTTGTATCGATGACGACAGGGGAACCGTTGTGTGAATCCTTCGTGCGCCGCTGTGGGACGGGACACATCTCGGGGAACGCGACGAACACCTTCAGCAGTACGCTTACAGATGAGCAACGTTTACTCCGTACTGATCGTGCTGTGAAGCTCATCTCGCGCGATCCGAACTCCGATCTGCCCGGCTGAGCTCATGCTCTACGGAATAATGAAACTACCTACATTTCTAGAAAGCTGCTAAACTGTTGGCGTCAGCGCTATGACAAACCGTTACCGGTAACCCGGGTCCTTCATCTCGTCACTCATCTTACCATGGCAGCTTTCAGATCAGGGGTAAGAAATGTATGGCTGCTGTCACAATTTACACACGGGTTGTACCGAACCCGTCCATGGATGATTGAGAGGGTGGTGACATCGACTAACAATGATATGCATTGTGAGAGATACTACCACATGGCCGCCGGCTGGGTTAATCAACCTGCGATTAACTTGCCTCGATCGGCAATGATTCCGACCAACACTCCGTATTCCGTACGCTTCTCACCTTTGTCTCATCCGAGGTTGACTTCAAACTACCTAGGCATGTGAATTCCTCTGGAGCATTCTTGGAACCAAGTTCCGGGTCCTTTCCCACTCATGAGAAATATTGATCCTTGAAGAGGACCGAAGCCTTCAATCTCGCCAACATCTCATTCACGCACACTGTTCCTCACTTCTCACACTCGACTCTTGTCAGCACAGCACCGGCTCAACGTCTAGCGTCATGACCTACACAATAGTCAGCACTTACTCAAATCCCAAATAAAGGGAAAAGGGCAACGCACGACCAAGCTGCTTCCCCCTCTTCGACACCTCCCTAGCATGAGCCTGCTTAATCCTCGCCCTCTTCGCCTCCTCCTCCGCCTCCTTCTCAAGACGTCTAACTTCCTCCCGCGCCTCACGAACTTTCACCCTCGCAGCAGCAAGTGCGCGATCAGCATCTCGTTCGGCATTCTCAGCGCCTAGGACGCGTTCCCGGGCTTGTCTGATAGAGGGGTCAATGTCGCGGGCAAAAGTACGTGTTAGAACATTTCGGTGTGTTTCTTCATGGGGGAATAAAGGGGGCATTGGGTCAGCGGATTATTCTATTCTATTATTTTGTTAAGGCTACCTATCTGCCTAAGGTATGTGTGAGAGTGAAGATACAAGAATCATGTACCTCCTGAGCTGGTACTCGTCCGGGCGGACGAGGAGCGACGGCGTGGGCTGAAGAAGCTGTGTCTTTTCTCGGGTGAAGACATGGGTTCTTCGATGACTTTATCTTGGTGGGTGAATAGTGGCATATTCGATTAATAGTCGGTGAGTGAGGTGTGTGTAAGTGAAGAA
The DNA here is from genome assembly GCA_028637775.1 of Xylariaceae sp. X167. NCBI lineage: Eukaryota > Fungi > Ascomycota > Sordariomycetes > Xylariales > Xylariaceae > Xylariaceae sp. X167. The sequence continues at coordinate 245,299 of JAJFDK010000028.1, read as the reverse complement.
TCGCAACTCGTATGATATCCAAGAGGTAGGTACACAGCTGGGTAAGATAAGAGCTGTATGGTGTTGCGATGAGAGACGGCGGGAAGGTTGGGGCATTTCGCCTTCAAAGATATTACAAGCCATGCCGATGATGATATATCGCATCCGTCCAATCCATAAGAAGATTCAAAACGCCAACGTCGCGTCCAAGGGCTGACGTAACCCACAAAATCTCCAAAACAGACGGGTTTCAAAAAAAGAGGAAGGGCGATCGATCAAAGCAAGATGACGTAGGTGGTTGTCTGCGATCTTGAGCGGCCCAGCCAATGAGGAACGGGCCAATGAGAGAGATCGGCGCTAGGCCGAGAAGCGGACTAGGGCCCCTCGGTTGACTGGGGAGGGTTCGCCGGGAGATTGGCCGGTGCGTTCACCGGTGGATTCGCCGGCGGGGCGCTGCTGCTCATCGGCGGCTTTGTTGGTACGAGTACTGCTGCCACTGCTGGATCTGAGGTTGGCTAATAGGGGTGAGAGAGTGTTGAGATCAGCATGACTTTCAACCACCACCACAACGTATATTCACAACGAAAACGAATTGAATTGAAATGAATTGAACTGAATTGGATTGATTTACCTTCATCATCGACATTGTCTTCACCCGTCTCGCCTCCTTCGTCGGCCGTCCCGACCGCGGCGCATCCTGCAACCACTCGTCGCAAAGCGTGAAGGGCACCTGCTCGGGCCTGAACCCGCGCTCGATCGCCTTCGAGTAGATCCGGTTGATCTGGGAGACGGAAACCCCGGTTATTTTGGCAATCTCGATGCTCGTCTTGCCGACGGTCGGGGACTTGAGCGTGACGATAATAGCTCGCGTCGAGATGCTGGTTTCCTTTGCCATCGTTCTCCCGTTTCTTCCTTTCTCCCTTGTCATCGATAAAATCGTAAATAGTAACTTGGAATTTGTGATATTTGAGGAGTGAATGAATGGATCCGGTCAGATTATTTTTTCTTTCGGAAGGGGAAAAAGCGAGAGCAAAAGTGAGGAGGTGCGGGTTAAAAAGTCATGCGCACGACGCCGAGAGTATCGCTCAACCTCGTTATATGCTTATCCGTCTACGCTGCTTGTTGCTGGGTCCGTGCATATTATACAGTCTTATGTAATCGTTTGGGTATGGGAATGGATTCGAGGTCATCATGTATGTATGTGTTTTGCTTGATGGTTATCTTGCAGCAGAAGCGAGGTTGTTTACGGGGCTCGGTATGAGTGGTGGTACTCTCTTGCCTTCGACTTTTGCGTTGGCGAAGTGCCTACCTAGGTATTCTCGAGACGTGGCCGTAACTGCCCACTCTTGTCTTGCTTGATATACCAATTCTAAGTCCCTCCACCGCCGCACAGGATTAGTATTCCAAGAGAGAAGGGCCTCATGGTGATCTCAAATTCCAAGCAAGCCAACGGCACTTAGTCTCCCAACAGTGTACCAAACGGTACCTCGTGCCAAGTTTGACAGGTAGCGATCTCCTAACTGGTGCGCCGGTCCCGTGGACGGCGTAACATCCATCGATCCGGGAGCCACTTCCGAACTCGGATCCGCTGCGATGTACATAACTCAGATCCGGGACGTATGATCCGGGGAAAATCGCCCGGGGATTTAGTTAGGTAGTTTATTTGAACTACGTAATTGACGTCAGTTTGTGAGCAGGCGTCGTGTGCACTGATCACTTGCAGATGTATTGGGTCAATTAACTCTCGATCACGCTGGGTGATAGCAGATCATGGGGCGTAGCCGCGTCATGACTGTTGTTTGGGTCGGAGTTTGGCAGGTCGTAGATAGGGCCAGGAGATTTCACGGAGATAACACACAAAGTCGATCAGGACGATTCAAGTTCACATCCATTGGAAACCTCAAAACTCATAAAACAAAAATTCTGAACGCGATTCGTATTCTTTTCTCAAACAAAAGGCTAAAACCCGCTGATAAATCCATCATATCTTCCTGTCCTCGTATTCTGACTCCATGTGGATGTGATGATACACTCGTAGACTCGAAAACGAAGAAAACCGGACGCCTGCCTGTGTTGTTTTTGTATACAAAACCTAACTCCATCTCTCGTATGTTGTATGGGCAAAGAAAGGAAATACCGTACGCGCCCGCTTCCCTCCATCCCCTATGTGAATCGCCTCTGGTATGTTGTGTATGAAATGACAACGCGGCTTCGTGAAAATGTACAGTAGAAAGGAAAAGTGCGAAATGCTCCTTGATGCTGTTCGAGATAGCTCAGTTTTCCGAGACTTGTTTTGAACGCCAACTCGAGTTTCGTGGTTTTGTTTCGAAATGACGAACCCCTGACTACGGCGAATAGTCGCATATAGTCAATGGGGCACTTCGCAAATCTTGACTGTCGGGCATTCGAATTTGAAAATGACCACGCGAACTCGCCAGTCCATCTTTTCCGTGCTCTTGCATGGTCGCGGAGGACATGAGCATTGCTCGATGGTTGAGTCATCGAGCCATGGGCGCGAGCGGCGTCTTTTTCGACTCAGACATCGGTATATACAATTCGTGAAATCAAAGAAAATGATACTGGGTATGACACTAAGTCTATAAGCGATCGTAATGCAGGCATCTTCGCCCTCTAATAAGGGCCTTTGTCGTTTCGAACTCGGAGGGTATCAAAACCGACTAACATTTCTGGGTATCGACGAGACACAACGATCTTTGAATCAACGTCTCATTCGTAAATCGCTCGAATGCAAGATACCGTCTGTGAGTGATACGCCGTCGTTAGGGGCGCAAGCCAGAGGCAGTATGTTGTTTGCGACTAGTCCGTGGACTTCAAGCCATCAGGTGGTCACCAATCTCGGCCCATATCAGGTTGAGCTGGTTATCACACCAGCCATTCAACCAGATAATGTCTTTCAGTTTCATTCCCAAAGTCTCTTTGTCCGCGATGCCTCTAATAGAGCAGTAGTTCTTGAGGGCGTGGACGAAGAACTGGCGTTGATCACCGCGCTGTCCAGCTTGTTGAGAGCCGTGGAAGTCGGCAGCCGTTACAGGCGTACGAACACATGTTCCGACAAAAAGAGCCCAAAGCAAGGCGTTCTTGGTAAATTCATCTTCGGGTTTTGGCGCGGGACGGCTGAGTGGTGAGGTGTTCGACGTTGCGGGGGACCAGCACTCTACTGAACCGTTGCTGGCATTGGAGGTGCTGGACGATGCAGTAGACCAACTCTCCGCCGAGCTGCTGCCAAGGCTATTCGAGCTGTAATAAGATCTGGGGCTGCCGTAGGGCTCGGGGCTAGAGAGAAGGTTGAGTGTAGCAGCGGCACTGTAAAGCGACGATATGAGAGAACCTGTGATGACGCGATGTCTGGGCGCAGCCGGGGGTTGTCCACGAAGCGCCAAGTGAAGGAACATGTGTGCTGCAAACATGAGACTCTCAGACAGGTCAATGAAGGTTTCTCCCGCTTCTCTCTTGATGCCACCTTGAGTGTTCGTTGGAAGCGAGTCTGTGCTCGTCTGAGCCGCGAGACTGCGATACGACTGCTCGAGACGGAAAAGTCGCCATTCGGTTAGGTATATCGAGTCGCTCAACTGAATTCGCTCGGTGGACATGTTTGCTAGGTTGTTGTAGTCAAACGAGCCCAGACAGTCGGTGATCGCGTATAGAAGCTCATATATCTCGACAATCTCAGGATGACGAATGACGAGCTTTTCGAACTCGACGGTGCTCTCCGTCGATCTGCTTTGGAAGCGATAGTGAAGGCCGAGAGGTGTCGCCAGTTGCGGTACGAAGGGGAACGCCAAGGGTTGCCCGGCCGCATAGGCATATGAGAAATCCGCCCTTTAATTTAGTTTAGTTTATGAAGATGATGAGCATTATGAATGCCCCGAGCATCGAATCGTAGTTCTTACCATACTAAGGCCCGTTGGATGACGCTGATGTGCTTGAAGCCTTCTAGGATGCCTCCGCGCATGTCGACGATGCGCTTTAGACCACACATGTGGGCTGCTGCTGCCTCGATGGAGCCAGTGAAAGTCTATGCATCTCGGTTAGAATCAATGCAATCCATGGCTCTTTCTTTACTCGCCTCATTGTTCACGAGCAGGGCAACTGCCATGGTGATGCCGTCCGAGATGGGAACACCGGGGCTCTTGCCCTCCACGTTTAGTCGCTTGTTGATGGCTTTCATAGCTTGGAGACGATGGAAGTCAAAGGTGCTGGTATCACTCCATTGAGCCAGTGAGTTGCTGTGCGCAGAGCGGCAAGTCAGCAACAGTATTCCTTTAGGACTCGCCAGTGCTCAAATCTTGCCGACCATCTCAATACCAGAAAGAGAGGTCTTTATGAAAGTGAGACTCGGGGCAATTCAAATGAGAAGCAAACCTCTATACGTACTGCATCGAAGCAACCATCGCCATGAAGGCATGTGTGATAGCGGTATCAACATGTAACTAACATGCAATTAACATCGGGTCGCTCATTATAGAACCAGAGGATGGCGCCACACTCACGGCATCGAAGAAGTTGCCCTCTGGGTTCATGGCGAAAGCGTTGGCCAGGAAACCAGAATAATCTATCCAGGTTAGTGAGGCTCAATGAGATAGCAACGTCTAGTATAGCAGAGACAACATGAAGTCACAAAGCAAAGTCACAGCATTGAGGTTCACCCACATGTCATCATGTATGTCGGCGCTCCGGCGCGGTCGAACCACTTCTCCACAACGGCTTCGCGCGGGCATAAGCACACTGTGAAGCAATACTTGAGCAAGCTCTCCGTCAAGGGTGTCGTCTCGATGCGGAGCATAGGGAAGTTCGGAAGCTCCCGAGCTACTACTAAAGCAAGTTCTGGTGATATCATTGTGGGGGCGAGGTTGGTGTCTGCTGCTGCTGCTGGTGTCGCAGCAGGACGGTTGAGCGTGAGAGCATGGTGCTTGGGTGTCGACGGCTTCTTGATGGCGGCCGTGCTGACGATGCCGCCATTGCGTCTGCTGCTGTCGCCCTCAGAATGACTACTGCTGCTCGCCTGAACGCCAGGCTTTATTCTGAACTTCGAAATGCGCTCTTTTTGTGTGCTCGACTTCCTCGCCTGTGACGGAGGGCTGTTGCTCTCATTCGGGAGCTTCTGTCGCCGCGCATGGGAGCGCACCTTACGGCGGGTCTCCTCATCGTGGGTGACAGTGTTGATGGAGGTGATGAATTGAAAATTTATGGCCTGTGGTCTAACCATTGCGGATCCAGAGAAGAGAGAAAGGCAGGGAGATCGAGTTGGTAATAATAACGGACTGGCCAGGAGGGTTAGGGATTAATGGTGGTGAGAGAGGGATCGTCTGGAGTCCAAGCCTTTGCACATTCCCTCCTGTCGGGCCATGCTTGTCTAATCGGCGGTTTTAAGAGAAACGGCCTCGAGGTAACCTCAGGGCAGGCAGCGTTTCAAGTTGGCCGTCCTTTGATTCTTCCTGGAGAGAAGGATTGCAGTACGCGTAGGCCTGGTCACTGGTCAGGGCTTGAGAAGCCGGCGCGCAGTGTGACGACCGCCCTTTGGCTCCACAGCTCCAGCTCCGTTTCGCTCCTTGCTAGGTAGCAGGTCTAAGGTATGACATTTGCATGGTTTCTTTTCGCAGGCAGGGCAAGTAAATAGGCAAAAGTACACTACGCGGGAGGACCTGGGTCTTGTCTGCGTGCTGGCGCCTCGACGTCGTACTCTGGAGGTACACCTTGTAACTGACTTAGTGGCCTGGCGCTAGCTTTTCTGTATTTCGTAGCGTGCATCGTAGGGTTGGATCATGGATGGACGGAGGGGCAGGGATGCAGTTTTTTACTTTGCGTCGCTCGTTGCCTGCGCCGTTCCTACTTCGTACCGTAATCCGTATATTACGGAGTGCTGCTGCACGGTCCTTGGACGCGGCTCGCTCTTTCCCAGTGCTCAGCAGCAGTCGTGCGCATTAGTAATCACGGGGGAGGCCCACGTATCCCACGGTGTCCCACCGTATTCCACGGTATCCCAGCGGATGTTACCGACAACTACACTAGAAGAGGCAGAGCGAGCGGCATTAAACGCTCCGTTGCAATCAATTTACATATTTTCACGACCTCCCTAAACCTCGCTAGGTATCGAACGGCTTGGGTGCCCTGGTAGTGTGGCCATCTTGATGACAAGCACCTGACACATTGTCGATTACATCCGGTGCATGAAGCTGGAATTGCCGAGTTAGGAAAACGAGATGTGAGACTAGTGCCATTCGTAGCGCAAGTCCGCCGTGCACCGTGGCCCGTCGGGAGTACATCGGTAGTACCGCCGCCCGACTCGGCAGCGTCTGATCCGTGAATGGCTCCACTAATAAGTAACGTAGATATAAGGGCAAGACTGGTGCTCGTTGCTCACGATATTCTCGTTCATTCCTCAATCACGTTCATGGTAGGAATTCAGTCTTGAGAGTATCAATGAACTGATTTTCCTTCATTCATATCATTCAGATGATTCACGACTCATAACATACAGCTACGACTACAAAGTACACTTACACGTACGTCGTCGAGGTTAGACGCTTAAATAGTGCACCATACGGCATGGGCTGCTAGTGGGCGCAGTGCTAAGCGGTAGGTACCTCTTGTCCACCTCATGTACCCGTCCGAGTCCGAGGACTGACTTGAATGTCGAGACTCGAGACTCGAGATTGGCACTAGTGCGCGAGGCACAGTATCCTGTCCTTAGCGTGCACTATGTCGCTAGGATATAATTCGTGGAGTCCCACACATGAAGGTACCACGCACAGTACGAGTACGAATGCGTCTGCAGGGTTCCGTCCAGAACTTACCTAATCCTACAGATTCAGCCTTACAGAATCGATATGTCCTCATCGCCGTTAGGATTCTGATCGGCACTTTACTGGTTTAGGATTTGAGGATGAGACCGTCATCAATGACCATATCTCCGGTTGTAGCTTTCGTAGGCGTTCAGTGCAACGAATACGCGGCAGTACCGGGTGACTGAGTTGCACGACGAGTTGCTCGCTACGCTAAATTGTCCGTTGTTGGGTCAGTTAATTATAGCGCCTAAGTCCGCTAATCTCGATGCTACCCAATTGTTGGCTTCCAGGCACAAACTGATAGCGTGGGAATTTCCCGATCAGCCTTGCCTCTTCTGGATTCGTGTCCTGTGCCTCGTACTGTGCCGGTACTTCCTAGCGTCTATAACCAGTCTCGGTATTAAAATCCTCGCGTTGTCTTGGAAGCAATAGGTAGGTCCAAGCGGCTCTGAATTTCTTCATCAGTGGTTTGGGTTTAGCCCATGTGGATCCGCCATGTGTGTGGACGATTTACTGGCCAGTCAGATCGCCCGTTTGCCATCGGTTAGCTGCTCACCCCTGCCGTGTGTGTACGAATTACAAGGTACATGTATGTAAGCTTGACCCACAGCTATGGTAGCGGTACGGCGCCTTTCTTGTTTGATTAGATTGATAAGGAGATGATCTCCGGACGCCACCTGGTAACTCCACTCACTTGTGGAATTCAGGACTTTTCAGTAATGTAGGTACTCGTATGGAAGAAAGGTACGGATACTCAACCCAAGTACAGACTCAATAGTCGTCTTCTCACAAGAGAATAAACGAGAGAGTCACCTGACCACATAATTCCTCGAGTTGCTGATTTGATTCGTCCTGATTGGCGGACACCAACGGAATACGTCGAGAACGTTTTTTGGCTTTGTCATCATTTTCCCATGGGGTGAAATGTGGACGTCGCACTTGCCTGTTTAGACTCTAGCGCAGTATGGAGATCCACTTAACGGTATGAGACGGTTCTTGGGCCAATGACCGTACGTTATCTCAAGTCAACCCTCGCTCAGCTTCGCCACATGTTGTCGTGATAGCGGCACATGGCTTCAATACTACTACCAGTACGGATACCTACTACCAGGTGCCTGGTAATTCGTATCTGCCTACATACGTAATGAAAGGCGCAACGGTGTTCCCATGAGAGGTCAGAGCTCGGTGAGACACCGTAGCCAGTTAAGCAGAGACAAAGCAAAGCCACGCACGAATTTCTACTTCTCTTGGATCAACGGCACCCATGCAAAAATTGAGATTCAGTGGTTTAGGTAGGCAACCTAGGCGCACAGGTACTCGCTGGTACTTGCTCTAATCCACGCAGGAGGTACGCTATGGACACTAGAATGGCTCCGTCAGTCCGACTCCGTACGCCGTGTCCTGGGGTTTACCCCGTTCTTTCAGGACTTATCCGTCCACCAGAGTGGTGGATATCACGAGCGGGTCGATGGGACTTACACGTGTAGAACTGTCTCGAAGTAAGAATTGAATGTGCGGTGCCCAAAATAGGAACATAATCTCTTTTGCAGATCTGTTGGTGCTCGTACAATCGTAGGTCTGCTCTCTTCTCTTGATCCAGAAGCAAATCTACTTTGTCAGTCAAAGCGAATATGAAATCGTATTCGTTGATATCTTCTCATTTCCACCAAACCTAGGCGCGAGCCCTTAATCTAGGGTACCTGGATAGCATCCCATCGTGACGCTCGGTGCCATGGTCCCCTTGTCACGTCGCTTGCGTCCTCACCCGGGCGGCTAGAGACTGGGGGTGCCGGGAGTCCCTTGATTCGGCGCTGGTCGCCGTACTCGCAGCACCGAACTCGGAGACAGAAAAGTACCTACCCCGGGCCGGTCAATGGCAGTGTACCTACTCCAGGTTGTGCGCAGATACTACGTACCTACCTATGGATTATGGGGGCAAATGCTCGAGTTGGTTCTGAATCTTCCAAGCTAATGCTGGCGCTGAAGAGTCATGTCTCCGTAGTGCCTGATAACATTCATGCCGTCTGCCCAAGCAGCAACAATTTTGCCCAGACCACAACCCAGCGCTGCCACAACCATTCAGAAAGCTCGAATTCGTATATTGACTTGCCCATGTACTCTGAACCCGTTCTTTACATGCCTTCTGCCTCAGACTAATAGGCAAACTAGGTCGTCTAGCAATGTATAGTACGTCACACGTGTACAAGAACCCGGTCGTAAAAGTCCGTGATATACCTCGAAGCGTACGGGATGCCTAGCAATACGGAGGATTTACACACGAGGGCATGTACCTATTCCGTAGTCGAGAAAACGCCAACAAGTCACCAACGACACCGCAACTACTTACCGGTACCTCTTCCGTACGTGTGCTCCCCCACGAAAGACCTGCTAAGTTGCTCTAGGACTAGGTGCTCATGCATGAATCCCAAGATCTCGTCTGAGAATCACATGGTTAAGAGCTAATAACCCCACCAAAACGGCCGAAACCACCTCCCACAGCTCCCCTGGAACATCTCCAACTTCCCGTTTTCTGTTAGACAGGCCGTCAGTATTTAACCGTCCATTAATGCTCGGAATAGACAGTTGCCGGCGGAAGACATTCATGCCGGAGCGGGAGACTCCCCCGTCTTGGCTTATGTCCGGGCATGACATCACTTACATGTAGGTCATAACTATTTCCGAGTGAAGATGGGAACACGGAGGCCATCGAGATATAAAATTACGGATGCCCTCGACCGAGGAATCCTCGATTGTAGTCTCTGATTGCACCGAAACACTCCCAGACATGTGATTGTCTTACCCACCGGCACGGATCACCTTACAAATAAACTGGAACTCTTCTCTTCAGACACATGGCTGTACGCATACCTACGAGTACTGAATCACGAAAGGAAAAAAAACTACAGCAAGAGTGTTATTCCCGTGGTATCGGTGCTTTCTGGCGTTGCATAGGTAGCATGTACCTTACCTGACTACGACGCAAGTGGATACGGCCCCGGAATCGTTTCAACCAAGGAAAGCTGCAACTAAAATATTCACACGTAGCTCGACTTCACCGCGCCTCAATCCATTTATAGCTTGGGGGTTTTTTGGAACAAGAAGAAGAAGAAGAAAAAAAAAAAGACAGACCACTTTGAAAAAAAAACGAGGCATTTATTTTAAGTTGCATTAGTTGACTCGAAATTCATGCCTAGATACACAAGTTCGATTTTACAGCGTGTTCTGGACAGGCACCGGAGAAGCAATTGCTGACCGGAGAAGAAGAAAAGAAGAAGGAGAAGAAAGAAGAACGTAATCCGTACCGAGAGTCTGGGTGAAGCTTGCTTATTCTGCGCCCAGACGGAAGCATCACATGTCGGTACCGAGTCCGTGGCGTACATGACGCACGGTTATTTCCACCGCAGCGCAGACAAGACAACCGTGTCTCATTCGTATCGTATGTACTGCGCGGTCTCTACCGCCAAAAAAAAGTTGACGACCGTAATCCGTAACTGACTGCCAATCTGTGAAAATTCCAAAAAAGTAAAATGAAAAAAAGGAAAAATGAATGCCCACTAGCGGAATCGAACCGCTGATCTTGTCATGACACTTAGAAACAAGTACTAGTGACACGCTATACCACTTAGCCAAGCGGGCAGGTTTTCGAATTGTTGTTGGAATTTTGGCCGTCAATCAGCGACTACGTTCCTTACACGTGTACTACGGATCGACGAAATGCTACGCCATATCTTTATCGTGATCAGATGGTTATCGCTTAAGTCCGAGTAAAGCAGCGGGTTTCAGCTGACTTGACGGTAGTATGAGGTAAAGAAATCGTCATCCGTAGATCTTAGTATCACACCCAGCAAAACAGAGTTGGTCCGGTATAATTCGGTTCATCGTCTACTCCGTAAGGTGCGTTTGTCTGGAGATTTTCAAGTCTCACTTCAATTCCGTACATACGAGCCAATATACGGTTGTCATAACTGCGAACTCCATGGATGCACCAACATTCAACTCGCCATTCTTTCTTATTTCTCTTTCTTATTCGGACACCGCCATGAATTTAATTTGCGCGAGTCTTCTTTGTTTTCTTTTTGCTCCTGAAGGATTAACACGCACGTAGCAGTTGGATCATCACCACGTTAGTCCCAGAGTGAACCTCTTTGGTTGCATGGAGATAAAGTGCCAAGTTGCCCGGTGCACCATACAGGCTCTGATAAGTTTGCACGTGACGAGGTAAAATCCGTACACAGTACTAATTCTTCCCACATGAACGATATTGGTACGAGATATGTCTGTGACTTTTCCACTGGAAATATATGTCGCTTGTTGCCGATAAGAGGTACCGATTAAGCAATTTACAGTATGCATACGGTCCACTTAAATATGTAGCAGTGGGGGTTGTCTGCCTCTCTTAACCAAAAAATTCTGATAAGAAAAAAAGCGAATGGAGGGGCAAGTTTTTAGCTAAGCGGAATTGCCATCGATATTATTTGTCTCCCCGGGTCAGAGTGCTGCTGCTGCTGCTGCTGCCAACCTTAACCATTATTTACTCTTACGAGTACACACAGCCTTCTGGGCACTGCAGACTTTTACCCCTTACACATCGGTAAAAGAGCATCATTAGGCATCTTGGGACGGCTACTGTCTATTTTTCGTCACCAAAGACTCGAGACCACTGCGCTTTTGCGCCTGTCTCCCGCGAGTAGTCTTTTATCTCGTCTTATCTCCATCATCACCGTCGTTGATCGGCTTCTCACTCACCGACCCGTCCTCCAACTCTCCACTCTTCCGACCCCGGCCATTCTCTCTTCACGATGCCTCACTCTGTTTCGCCGCTGATTATGGTCGGGCAGTCTACCGGTGCTGCTCCTCCCCCCGCTCCGGAAGATGTTGCCGCCATCCTCAACACCGTTTTCACCGCCCAGTCCTCAGCTGCTTCCATCGATGCCGCCTACGCGCTCTGCGAGCTCCTGTTGAACACTGTCGGTTTCCGAGGCCTTTACCACTACGGCGTTGTCGCCGAGGTCAAGAAGGCTGCTGCCGACAAGAAGAGTGGCCTGCGACGCGAGAGTGCCCAGAACCTCCTCGGTGCCCTGTTCGAGAAATTCCCCTCACGCCAGCCGCTGAGTGAGATCGTTCTCCTTCTTCAAGACGGCGGTCTGCTTGGTGTCGCGCTCGATGCCTTGGCCGACAAGGGAACCGTTGTTCGTGACGCCGCTCAATATGGCATCGATGCCTTGTTTTCTCGCCTCAGCCCCGAGGCTATGGTCGCTGGCCTGTTGCCCGCCATTGTTTCCTACCTCTCTAAGAAGACCGGAAAGTGGCAGGGTGCTGTTGGTGCCTTGAAGTTGATGCAGCGCATGGCTGACAAGGCCCAGATTGAAATTGGCAGCACCAAGGAGCAGGCCCAGGAGAAGGATGTCCTTCGGGATGCCATGGGTTCCAAGCTCGCTACTTTGATCCCTATCGTCGAGAACAACATGCACGACCTTAAGACCGAAGTCGAGAAGCAGGCCGTGACTACTATGCAGTCACTCACGACCCTACTATCCAACGACGACGTTGCCCCCCGAATTCCCTTACTTATCGAGACCCTTCATCACCCTTCGACTCAAACCCTCCAAAAGGCGATTCACGCTCTCTCCCAGACCACGTTCGTCGCCATCGTTACATCGCCAGTGCTTGCGCTCCTGACTCCCTTCCTTGAACGCACTCTGAACAACCCTAGCACTACTCAAGAAGTCCTGCGACAGTCCACTGTCATTACAGAGAACTTGACCAAGCTAGTACACGACCCCATCGAGGCCAGAACCTTCCTTCCCAAGCTTCAACCTGGTGTCAAGGCTGTAGCGGACCGTGCTCCCCTTCCTGAAGTTCGTGAGCTCGCTACGAGAGCCTTGGACGTCATGGACAAGGCCATGGGCAATGAGCACGCTGCCGTCGAGCGCACTTCGATCGAAGACGTTGCCAAGGTCCTTGATTCCGAGATCAAGAAGCACGGCGGCCTCTCTGCCGACTTGGAGTTCTACCAGTTGGCCCGTGCCTACATCGGTGAGATGGTTGCCGACGATTCCAACTACCGCCAGGTCAGCAGAATTCCTGGCAGAATTGGTCCCTACCTGAAGGAGCTTATGCCCCAGCCTGGTGCTTGCGATGCCGTCGCATCCGCCATCCACGAGTTCTATGTCGCCGAGGATGAGCGTAAGTACGGTGTGCCCGAGAAGGAAGATGACGGCGAGACTGAAATCGTCAATGCCGACTTCTCTCTCGCATACGGTGGTATGCTTCTTCTTTCTCACACCAACCTACGTCTCCTCAAGGGACACCGCTACGGTCTCTGTGGACGTAACGGAGCCGGAAAGTCAACACTGATGAAGAGTATTGCTGGAGGCAAGCTTGAGGGTTTCCCTCCTCAGGATGTCCTCCGAACCTGCTACGTTGAGCACAACCAGGGTGAGGATGCTGAAATCAGCATTCTCGAGTTCATGGTTAAGGATCCTACCATTGCATCCGAGGGCCGAGAGAGAATTTCGGCAGTTCTGGAGGAGTTCGGCTTCACATCTGGACCCGAAGGTCGCCAGTCCCAAAAGGTTGGATCGCTTTCTGGTGGTTGGAAGATGAAGCTGGCTTTGGCTAGAGCTATGCTCCAGAAGGCCGACGTTCTACTCCTGGACGAACCTACTAACCACTTGGATGTTGCCAACATCGCATGGTTGGAGAACTACTTGAAGACTCACACGGACATCACCAGTTTGATCGTGTCTCACGATTCTGGCTTCTTAGACAACGTCACAACCGACATCTACCACTACGAGCCAGGCAAGAAGCTCGGTCACTTCAAGGGCAACCTCGCCGCTTTCGTCAAGGTTCGCCCTGAGGCTAAGGCCTACTACACCCTCTCGGCCTCGAACGTTCAGTTCAAGTTTCCCCCTCCCGGTATCCTTTCCGGTGTCAAGTCCGCTACCCGTGCCATCATCCGCATGACCAACGCCTCTTACCAATACCCCAACGCGCCCAAGCCGTCTCTTAGCGACGTCAGCTGCCAGTTGACTCTCTCGTCCAGAGTTGCTGTCATCGGCCCGAACGGTGCGGGTAAATCTACTCTGATCAAGATCTTGACTGGAGAGGTCATTCCCACATCCGGCCGTGTTGAGAAGCACCCCAACTTGCGTATTGGATACATCAAGCAGCACGCTTTGGAACACGTTGAGATGCATCTCGAGAAGACGCCCAACCAGTACCTACAATGGCGTTACGCTAACGGTGACGACCGAGAGGTGTTCCTGAAGCAGACCCGCATCCTGTCTGATGCGGATAAGGCGCAGATGGACAAGAAGATCGATCTGGGCGACGGCAAGGGCGAGAGGCAACTCGAGGCCGTTGTTGGTCGTCAAAAGTGGAAGAAGACCTTCCAGTACGAAGTGTGAGTAATACCTTGATCATCTACTGTCAGGTTTCGTTGCTAATACCATTCTATAGTAAATGGAGAGGTTGGCTCCCCAAGTTCAACTCGCAGGTTTCCCGCGAGACCATGATCGAGTGGGGTTTCGACAAGCTCGTCCAAGAGTTCGATGACCACGAGGCGTCGCGTGAGGGTCTGGGTTACCGTGAACTCCAGCCCGCGGTCATCTCCAAGCACTTCGAGGACCTCGGTCTCGACCCCGAGATTGCCAACCACAACGAGATTGGCAGTCTTTCTGGTGGTCAGAAGGTCAAGGTCGTCCTTGCTGGTGCCATGTGGAACAACCCTCACTTGCTCGTTCTCGACGAGCCTACTAACTTCTTGGACCGTGACTCTCTCGGTGGTCTTGCCGTGGCCATCCGCGACTTCAAGGGTGGTGTCGTCATGATTTCCCACAACGAGGAGTTCGTCGGTGCTCTTGCCAACGAGCAGTGGCACATCAACGACGGTCGCATGACCTTGAAGGGCAACGCCGCCATCTCGTTGGACCGCTTCGAAGACAGCCGGCCTGGCAGCGGTCTCAACAGTGGCATCGTCAGCACCGCGGCTAGCAGTGCGGTGAACAGTGCCATGAACAGTGCCGTCAACAGCGGTACTGAAGATAATACGCCGCTCACCTTCAAGGCCAAGAAGAAGAAGAAGAAGACCAAGAAGGAGCTCAAGGAGCAGGAAGTCCGACGCCGACTCCGACACATCGAGTGGCTCAGCTCTCCCAAGGGTACTCCCCACCCTCCGGACACGGATGACGAAGAATAGATGATAGATTGAGGCTTAGAAGGAGATGCTTTATGATAATCGGATTCGCAAAGGATAAGGATACAAAAACGCGGGGCGCACATTGATGAAATCGTATTCACTTGCATCTACGAGCTACGCAAATGGGTGCTTGGCTTGTCGGATTATAGACACACGAAAGAGAGCACAGCACAGCAGCAGCATAACAGCAAAGAAGAAGAGTGTGGGCACCGAACACAATTAGACGTATAGACAGAAACCAGTCAGTCTCCTTTTACGCGGCGTTCAGAATAGAGTACGGAAACTGGAGCGATGGGCAATAATGATCAAGTTTGCATGCAAGTTTGCCACCATTCTTTTTTATCTTTTTAATTTTCGCATTAAAGGAGGTGGATTTGGATTTTATTAGAATGGCGATGTGAGAGTCGTCGTTTATGATTTTCTAGAATCATGAATATACATGCATTTCGTCCAACAGGACTGTCTCTGTTGTCTGAAGAGTTGTTCATCCTGACTAGGATGTTGATCCTCTTATGATTTTCTAGAATCTGCCCCTGTCTGAAGAGTTGATCCTGGTTACTGGTTCCCGCGTGGCTTGCTCATAAGTTCATTGCATGAACGACACGTGTGTTGAAAAGATCATGGATGTGCGCCTCATCATATAAAGGACAAGTTTATAAACAATTCACAAATCACAAGCAATCATTCCAAAAACCAAGTTATTCTTGATGACCGTCGCTGAATCGCGAACGGCTCTAATATTTACGATTATCGATTAAGGAGTGTGTGTGTACTAGGTAGTATAGTAGATATAGGTTCATGACGTGAATCTTCGTAGCCCTGGGGAGGTGTGAGTGTCCTTTATATCCTCATCTTTTTTCCCTCTCCGTTTATCCCGTGTATCCCATGAGTAGTGATGGTGGTAAGTGTCTAGCAGCTGAGCTTCCAGGAGTTGAAGGAAGCGGTCAGCGCGGAGCTGCTGACGCAGGTGTCCTTGGCGGCGACCTGGGCGCCGGCGGAGCAGGCCGCGTCGGTGTAGACGGTCACTGTTGTATTCGTTAGTATTGTTATAGAAAAGATGGGAATGAGTGAGGGAAAGACTTACAAGTGCAGGCGGCACCGGCAGGTTTGACGGCCTCGAGCTTGACGGAGGAGATGGGCGCGGGCGAGTTGTCGATGGTCTGGCACTTGTTGGCGTCGGACTCGTCGATGGTGTAGAAGCCGTAGTTGAGGTTGCCGCAGGAGGCGTCACCGAAGATGCGGAACTGGGCCAGGCGTTCGCCGTCGCGGCGGAGGACGGCGGCGTTGAGGCCGGTGGCGAGGGTGGAGACAGCGAGGACGATGGTGGTGAACTGCATTTTGAATGTGGTTGGTTTGGTTTTTTTGGTGGGAGAGAAGAAGGTGGTGAGAGAGTTGAGTGGATGGATTGTTTGGTGGTTGTTGCGTTGTTGTGATGTGATGATGATGAGATGGAATATTCGGGGAGAAAGAGCTTGGATCGCGAGCCTTATATATCCAGATTCTCACGGCAAGAACCGTTGTCGACCATCCAAGATCCCGGATATGCTATTGAGACTTGTCCATGGTCGTTTCCCATGGTAATACGAGATGGTTGGTCAATAGTCTCCCTCTCGCGAGATGGCATGTCTGTGCTGAGAAGAGAAGCGCGAGTCCGTGCTGTGGTTGCTGTGCCACTGCCATGGGTCTCGTATGGGTACCAGTGAGAAAAGCAGCGACGATCACCCGTTCTGGACAAGTCCGAAGAAGGTCCTTGTGACGGCGTCACGAAAACCGGCGATAGAGGCCGTCAACTCCACTGGCTTAACGCGTGGTTTAACGTGTTACTATCGAATCAATCGATCTATCAAGCCCAGTTCCATCAGCTCACCAGTCACGATAACCTAGCACCCTCTAGAGACCGGATGGAGAATAGATACGATCTTCTTCTTCTCTCGGCTAGCCGCATTGCATCCCCATGTCTTGTCTCTTTTCGTTCTGCCCGTTTGGAAAAAGAGCAGCCCCCGGGGTTGGTGGAGACCCAGCAAGCACCAAGACAACCTGGTCGTAGTCGTGAGACCCAAAAGCAGAGAACGCGCGATGATTAGTGCGAAGATGGTCATGCTGGAGCTGGAGCTTCGCCGGGGAAAAGGGCTTTACGAGGAGACATGCATTGCATGCGCATGCATTCGCGCAGACCACAGGCTTGGCTTAGGGCCCTTGTGCTTCTTGGCTCCCTGGATCCAATCCATTCGTCTCTATCTACATACCTATCTACTACTCGTATCTACTTCACGACCTCCATCATCGCCACTACGGGAGTATTTCCTACACTAGATAGTCATCCTTTGTATTTCGTACTCTACAGGACGGGAACGAACGGCCTGCATCGAGCCGCGCATGCACACATCCGCTGGCTTGCTCGTGCATGTATTTACATATGTATCATTTTCTGCTCAGGCGTATTTTCCCGTATTGAAGCTGCGTTGTTTCTATCTTTAACCATGTCGTCCTCGTGTAGCGAAAGTACTGCGTAGGCATTCCCGTAACCGGTATCCCGTCTTCATAGACGACAGCCAGTTCATCGTCAGCTCGTCTGCAATGAAACCCTTCCATCCAAGGATTCCGAATCCGGAATATCTGCCTACATTTGCCGGGAATACCTATACCCATGGGCGCCACCATCTACAACTAAGTAAACAAACGAGATAAACGAAAGACCGGGAAGCTGGTAAACTATTATCCCATAGTCCCCTTAAAAGACGCGCGGAATGATTACGAGTAGATAGATAGATAACCGCCAGTCAAGAAACCCTTACCCGCATACGCGTCTCTTCCCTTCCCCAGGGTTTTAAGTACTAACGGTTAAATAGTCTGAGCGTTCGCGCGTGGGAAAGTCCCAGTCTACGGAGAAATAGATTCAACGAACGATCGAGAGTCCGGTGCTCTGCTCTAAGCCGTACTCTCTCTAATCAGCAGTGGGGCGAACCCGAAGTGGGAACGTTCGAAGTGTCCACTTCGCGTGGGTGGTGGTCCGGAGCAAACGGGCGGAGACGATGGTGGCCCCCCTGTTTCCCGGGTAGGGATTGGTTCAGGCGTGCGAGACGAACTGGGGGTCTTTGCTCTTGTGGGGGAAAGGTCCCCTTTTAGCAAAGCGGTCCATTGAATTTTCGAATTCCCGAAATGCAACACCGGCATTCCCGGGAGTTTTAGCTGGGGGTGGTGGTTCGTCGTCGCTGTTGGTTGGTGATAGATTATCTACGATTAACGAAAAACCAACGAATGATAACTCCCCAAAGTCATGGGAGTGCAGCGTCCTTCTGTGTATCGCTTGCGCCCAACTAGAGTAAGGCGATGCGTATCATATCGCATAACCAACTCATCTCTCTCGCTTTCTCTCACTTTACCTGAAAAGGGTGAACTGGAGAACTGGGGGAGATGCCGACCTCAGCACGCACCACGTCGACGTCGTACTCACCCTCCATATGCATGCTGGAAAGAGATGCGAGTGTGTACACGAGATTACCCACGAGATTACCGAGCCGGGTTCATTTGGCACCCGGAAGCGAGACGCCGCATACCGTGGCATTCTTCAACGAGGGTGTAGATTAGATGACAGTCACGGACAGACCGACTGTTGTAGAATTATCAAATTTGTTGACGACGAGGTTTACGTACGTCTTGCTCGTTGTACAGGAGAGCAGACTGCCGCGTAACACGCTCATCGTGATACGGCATGGGTTGGTAAGAGACTCGTATGTAGGTAACGACGCAGGTAAGCAGAGAGACATGTACGTACGACTCGTAGACACAGCCGTATAACCTAACGCCGGCGATCACGGACGTGGAACCGATGTAACCCGGGTGACGTGAACGGTGCTCCCGATCCAAGAGAATCACACGATAGAGAGACATCGAGAGTCGTCTCACGACTACTGAATGCTCCCTTACTTGCACACGGACACGACTAAGCCATTATGGTGAAATCCGTATGAACTGAGCGTGGGGTTTCTCGGGCAGTTAGAATCCTGCGAGTTCGTGATTCTTGGTCACGGGTGAGGTAATTAGTTGTACGCGGTGGAAGGAATCGCGAAATGTTCATGTGTTCTGTCTGTGGGGAGAGATCGACGAGCTGAGACACAAACACGAACACGGCAGCATGACAAACGACATAACACATGCTTTAGTCCGACTTTCTGACTCGTTGACATGCGTGAAGATTCGTCAATCTGCAATACCGTGACGGGATGGAGTCTTTCAACAGGTCGTATAAGCGGGCTTCGACCTCTTGGCGAGCTCGACGTGCTGGGTCGGCTCTGAGGGAGGTTGTAGTTGGCGAGCAGAATGAGGCTGGGACTGATGGACTCATATCGATATGAGAGAGCTGGTGATGAGTCCGGATCGCCTCACCTCAGATTTAATCTACGGGATTCCTCCATAAGCTGGCGTAAGAGCGGAACGGCAACAAGAACTCTATGGTTACGATTCTGCAGTCATATTGAACATCATATTCTCTCTGTCTCTGCTTTACTCGTTATATATTTCATGAAGTTTCTTACCTAACGTCAGACAAGAGACCGGATGAGATCCCTGGTGGTTCATAGAGATCAATACAACTCTGACATAAGGGAAGACTTGATTAGAGCAACTCATCGTCGTTGGGTGACCACTTTCTCATGCTGTTACTAGACATCGTCCGCTGTCGGTAGTTGATGGGTCGTCCATCGAGGCTTGTCTGCCTTTCTGGTACGATCATAATCCGTAGTCTGCTATGTCTGGCAAAAGCGTAAAGATGATGGGAAGGCCTTATCTGAACAGGCCGCTTCTTTGCTACTTGTCAAGTTACCACTACAGCAAAGATCAAAGACACGATACCTTGTACCATAGATAGGTTTAAAGCCTCGAAAATACTGAAGTTGACTTGTAGTCAATGTAATCCTCCCGGCTATCAACCCGAGGATCTCCCCAACTGCCAGGGAACCGAATCCTCTGCGCTTAACGTTGACAACGGGAAAACCAATTCATACTACCCCGTATCTCGATCCCTGTCAGCCTTGCATGGCAGCCAAATGCGACAACTTGTTCCATTCGGACGCTCTCTTTCCGCAGCCTAGGAGGAATGTAACATCGACACGGACTCCACTCGGCTGGGAAGAAAGGTAGGGTGACAATGTCAGATACGAGATGTTCAAGAAGCAACTGTTACAACGTTCGATATTTGTTCAACTGGCGGACTTGTTTCGAGGAATGGTTTTGTTTAGTCTCAATGATTGGACTTTGTGAATGATGATGAGAAGATGAGAAGTTTGATCAGCATGGAAACAAGAACGCTCGGAGTTCCCTGTGAACTTTTATATTACTTTCACATATCATGCCATGAATCTGTTCAGAATACGAGAATGCATCTATGATCCTCCACCGAGCTGCCTACCATTCTTCAAACCGCGTGCTCGCCATGTTGCAGTTCCGTACCTCTCCACTTCGTCCATCATCCTCACGGCTCCCACCATCCCAAAGAAGCAGCCCGAACAATACGAGATCCTCCCGGTTGCGGCGGCAAGACATATGTGTTCAAAAGCAATCATCAAGTCGATCACGCAGAGAAAAGATCAGGAGACATTTTAATAAAATCGCTGTGGGTAACCTGACTTGATACAGCTTGATCTGAAATCGTAGCGACTATTCAACGAAGCCTATGCGAGGAAGAAGATATGTTTACACGCAACAGCTTGTTGATTACGTCTTCGAGTCATCTTCATATCCGACCAAGTTGCTAACACGACCTATATCCAGTCATCAGGTTGACGAAGGAAACGGTAACCGTTTACCACAGGCTTCAGATGGGATAAACGTACCGCCGTCCTCAACCTCGATCGAGCCACATACGGTTGCGTTTTCGGACAGGTGATCTCCAGGGAGACAACTAAGAGCCTGTTTCCATAAACAAGAAACGTGTGTTAGGGAGGACTATCGTTCAAGTGGTAAGGAATGGTCACGTTGTGCTGAGACGATGGCTTCGGCCTCCTTTCTCCCCAGATCTGAACCGTGACTTGAAATCACCGAACTCTCTCATCTACCGAATTTACAAACGATGGACGGAAACACAATTCCACTCGGTAGGTTGCTGCTTGTACGTAGGCCCTTGCAGTCGATGAGTTGGACCACTTCATCTGCTGTGCTCACCTTGAGACTATGATCCATCATCAGTTAATGGAAAGAGACTGATTCCATTAGAAAGTCCAGTAGTATGATCTCGGTCGTGTATTACGGCCCAAGATAGCGAGGTTGCATTAGCAGTCACCTACCCTTTCCTTCAATATCACGCTTCTCTTCCTACGGACCGTGATAATCCGACTTATAGAGGTCATCAACATCTCGGGAACGTCTGAGAGGATTGAATCCCCCCATCTGCTTATCACAGGGTAGTCAGACGTGGAGGATTACATAAAAGTACACATAGGGGTTGGTTCATAAGCATCTTGACGATGGATCCCATACGGATTGTTCGTGACGGGGTGTTTCGCCTTTCTCCTGAATTCCTTTCGTTGTAACTGGAGTTGAGGTTGTGCAGTCGGGCTTCATTCTGAGGTATGTGGGCATAGAGGACGCTCAAGTCCGTGACAATCCGAGATCTGTTTTAAGGCCTGATTGAGTCATCATGAACTTCCAGACCGCACCGCACGACCTCAATACGAGTAGACAAGAGCCATGATATCGACCAGGTAGAAGCATTGACCAGGATGCCATTCCATGATGTCGAGACTAACCGTCTTCGTAGGAGGGGTCGAGAGCTCACCTGGTCCTTAGATGACGTTGTTAAGCTGCGGGTTAGTACAATTTGGGACGGAGGGGTCAAAGAAAACGACGAAGATCAACAACAGTTGACGCCACTGAGATAAAAGGAATGAATTCAAAAACCTGTTTTGATAATGCTGCATGGGTATGATACTGAAATTCCAAAGTCTATATACTGCGCCAAATCTCTGGGAACTGTCTAAGCTGCGATAGAGCCTCGATGGAACAGCGGTCTTGGAGTTGGCACTGAATCTCGGATCGTGCCGATGCTTGCAAGTAGCTATCAGCTGACATTCCGATGGCTTTGCTTTGCTTGATGCAGAAACGCGACCGCGACCGCGACCGTCGCTCGGCGAGCCTACGCCGAAAATGCTACGAAGGGCGCGCGCCCACGACGGGGCTGTTCGGAACATCTCATTCGGGCTGCTTTTCGCAACCAATGCGCCCAAGCAGTTCCTTCCGGTCGCTATGCCCAGGGAGGCTGACTGCCGACGAGGATGCCGCCCTTTTCACGCCAGCCCGACGCTCCCAGTTCTTCAAGTCGATAGACTCCACACCAACCTCTTCCTCGAGCAGCTGAGCTTCTTCGTACTCGTACTGCGCCTCTTCGCTCTCCGCCTCGTCATCACTTCGCGGGTCGTCGGCCGAGTTACCCCGTATTACTCGTACAGCCACTCGGATGATCATGAAGAACCAGAATATCGTGATAGCCTGTAGACCGAGCAACGTGTATAAGAAACCGTAGACGACCGGTTGAGAGAAGCAGAGCGCGCCCTCAGGGTTCTTGAATGGCTCCAACCAGTGACGCCATCCGTTGGGGATAGGGAAAGGCCCCTTGAGATTGGCGTTGTTGCCGTAGAAGCAGCCGATAGGCATGACTTGAATGGCATCCCTCCAAACGCTCCAGCACACAATAACATATAAGACGTGTCGGGCGATGAACCAGGAGACCATGAACATGCCGAACATGATGTCGCATAGCGTCGAGAATCCCAGGTATTTGAGGCACTTGGCAAGCTACATGATAATTAGCAAGGCGTGTAAACAAATGGAAACCAACGAAGCCAGAGTAAAGAACCTACCGGAAGGAAAATATCCACAATATCCATCAGCACAAGGATCAAGATTCCAACTCGAGTGTGATGATAGTAGTACGAGGCGGTCATGAGCGCAATGGTGATGAAGTGGTGGGTAAGCATCTGCCAGTGGTCTTTGCGACGCTCCTCGATATGGATGACAAGCACCTGCTGCAGCCAGAACGACCACTGTCCCAAGAAGTAGGCCTTGACAAGCCCAGTCACCTCACGGTCCGGCCAACCAGTCCACAATTCTCTCAAGTTCATGTAGGAAGGCGAGTTGTAGTACAGATACTATTCCCGCTAGTTAGCGATTGGGTCCATAGACGGCAGGTCGCGTGCCATTGTGTCGAGAGGGTCGGATCAGCAGTCAACATACCACACCGATGGGCCAGAAAAAGGAGTAGTAGACAAGCAGCCAAGCCTGCTCGGAAAATCTAGTCATGTCCTTCCTCTTCGACAAGCCCCAATGCTTGGCCAATGGGGCAAATAAATGCTCCATAAGGCCAGCTCGGAGCCCGGTGAACAGAACAATGCAGAAAGAGATGAAGTAGTAGTCATCGCCGCCGATGGCGTACCCGCCGGATGCTGGATTGTAATAGGACAACGTGAAGAACTTGAGGGTATGAGGCCGCGCCTTCGGGATGAACATGTAAGTGAGGAAGATGAGGGCTATGAGGTTGAAGGATAGGCCTATAAAAGTGCCGATTGGTTAGCTGACTGCGTCTAATACGGGATGAGAGCTTTTTATGGCTCGTTATGAATGTAAGAAGAGTGAATTCATGCCGGCATGCGGGGCTGACATGAAGACGGCATTCTATATTAACGGCACACCCACCTATCTGGTTATCCAGCAGCCAACGGGTCAGGCTCTTAATGGTGCCATCGCCCTTTCTCTTGACTCTTCGGATGAAGACCTTGTTGTTGCTGGTTTGCATATAGAGCGGGCCGTTCATGGAATTGCGTGACTGGGCAGGCGACCGTCTCGTGTTGGTGCTGGGCGTGGTGGGCGTCTTCATCCTTTCAACCTTGAGCTCCTTGGGAACCGTGTTGATGTCCAGAGTCAGGTGGGAACCGGCATCTTCGACGACATGGTCCAACTGCGGCGTGGTGTCCGCCATGTCGGCGCAGAGGAAGTACACTTTTTGGCTGGTTACGATCGAACGACAGGACGGGTGATGCGAAGCCGACGTACTCCAATTGACACACGAGCGACGCTCACACGCGATATACGGGGCAAGAGAACGAGCGGAAGAAGAATATGCTCTTAGGACGTGGTAGGAAAAGAAAAGAAAAAACGGCCAAGGGTGTGAGTGCGTCTGTTACGAGGCGGGATGTACGAGCAGGTAACGAAGGACTTTTTGGCGTTGTTGAGGGGAAACAAGTGGCAGTGCGGCACGAGCGAGAGCCCAGCAGCGACCAGGGTCTTGCGCGGGATTGTTTCTCTACTGCTACTGGAGCAGGGGCGCTACTTGTAGGTATCAGTACGAAATAGACCGACACTGACGGGGACGATGACTTCGTGGCCCGCACGACGCCGACGCTGACGACGAGAGGGAATGAAGGATTTCACAGGCACGATGATGTGTAAGAGCAGAGGAGAAAGAAGCAGAGTCAGAGTCAGCCAGCGAGTGCTACGATGATTGTCTTGTCTTGTCTTGTCCTGTTCAACAATCCCCTCAGGGAGGAGACCCGATGAGCAGATCTACAGCCAGTACAGCCAGTGCTGCAGCCAGTACTGTCCCTCCGAAGATAGTAGGTCGAATGCTAGCACGTACTCGTAGAGGAATTTTGAAGATATGTTGAGCTGGAAGTGGACCACGGGACCAGCGTGCGGCCACCTGTGGTTCTCCCAGTTCGCATTTTGATAGGTGAGAAGTGCTCGCGAGTGGGTGAGCTGGTGCAGGCCTGCTTTGACGGTGGCTCGCTTGGCGTGTTTGCGCCCAATCGAACAGCGTGTTTTAGGGCGGTGAAAATATGATTGGGAAACAATGAGGGGTACTGGGTTGCCGCGCTAGGCCTGTTCAGGCAGTGACAACTGCGCACAGGCCAGCGCGGGCTATCTGTGGTGGACTGTGTCTCGGGTGTTATCAGCGCCAGGTGGGATGCGAAGGGGAGGCGCCAGCGGGACTAGGCGCACTAGGGAAATAGCGCACCCGCTAAGGCACATTATACCATGCACTTATGCACATTATTTAGGCCCTAGATCACTGTCTGCATCCGCTAGGCAAATAGCGCGTTGAAGACGATCAAGATGCTAAGAAGACGATATTATGCACTTAAGGAAAGAATAGAGAGACATCTTCCAATAGTACCTTATCACATGCTTGCGGTAATTCCTCGGCGCTCTCTTGTGTTCTGTATCTTTTGATATCAATCTCAACAGCCAACTGAGGGTGTTGAGGTCATCAAAGAAGAGCAAAAACATCGTACGTTGACTTGGAAACTGCTATGCACGTAAGCCGTAACTTGCTGGATAGGGTCTACAGAGATATTTTCGTAACGAGGCAATCAATTCCTTGGCTTGCCTCATAGCACCTGCTCTCGCACCGTCGCCGCACAGGAAAGAGGGGCTGAGAGAAAATGGGGCTCCCCTGAATACGGATCACGGTGGGACACACAAAACCGTGTCGTGGACACAAAAGTGTTACCTCAGGTCAAATGCTGTGTTACAGGCAAGATAACGAACGCCTAGTATTCCGTGACTGTCTTTACACTGTCAAGACTGTGTTCTTTAGATATCACACGTTCTCCCGTTCGCTTTTCAACACAACAAGCTGCGGAAATACCTGCCTACATGCTCTTACGCAACACTAACTGAACAGTGAGATCGATCTTCAAGCTCCCAAGTTCCCCGCAAACCGTCCTCGGGAGCTCTCTCAGATGCAGCCGTCCACTAACCCTAAATGGCCTCGGACATGCATACAGGCCGCATCGGCGTCAAAAGTGAGGGTACATTCTAGCCACCTCGGTGAAAGTATCAAAAACGCAGAATCAGCAAAGATGATTGATTAGTGAGCATTCCAAGAGGATGAGTATGAACTCATATAAATCAGTTTATTCCGTAAGAGTATGATCTGATCTGCCCGTAAGAGCTGTAAGAAGTTGCCATGTAAATCCCGATATCAAACACCAGTTCTTCAGCTGCATCCACGCACCAATTGACTCAAACGTATTCCGTATCATGATCGAAAAGAGACACCGGTCAACGCCAATGGAAATGAAATACCATGCGTTCTCGCCAAGCCTTCACGACGGGATTTAAAGCAATTGGCCGAATTCAACAAAGGTCACCGAGCACAAACATCGGCAACTCACATAGATATCCATTCCGTACGGACTACCTACGGACAAATTCCATGTCATGCCGAATCTTCAACTTGAAGCCAGTTGCTTTATCAATATTTATGCTTAGCCACAATGTGGCTAATGCTAATTTTCCAATGCACTGTGTGGAGACGGAGTCAATTGTGCCGGTCGCAATCGCTCCAAACCGTGACGCCACCATGACTAATAGGCAGAGCAACCCTTGAGCACTTACACAGCCTCACAAACTTTCTAGGTTGCCATTGTCCGTCCGTAGCACTCCAAACCTATTCGTACACCTTCCGCCACCCTATGAACAAACGATCCTCATTACATCCGTACTGCCATCACTATCGCCATCGCAACACGAACACGTTCATCCCGATATTCCAACACCAAAAACGAGTGCCAAATCCACCGAGTCGCATTTCGAATAAGACCGGGCGCTATGGCTGCTAATACGAAGTACTCTCCTGCGCCGACGCAGGACCCCGACTCGGGCAGTTGGTCCCAGGCTCCCCCTTCATACCAGCAAGAGACCGCGTCGCCTCGCCCCGACATCTTTGGCGTACCGCGCTCCAGCGAGGACAACATTCCCGATGACTTCAAGTTCGGCGGCTCTGTCGCTGAAGCGACCGTCGATATCCGCAACCAGTTTGTGCGCAAAGGTTAGCCATTCCTGCGGTTATTTCAAACGTCGCAATATCAAGTAGATATCTAACCACGATGTTACTACAGTATACACAATCTTGACTGCGCAAATTCTCACAACGGCCATCGTCAGTGGGTTGAGCTTCTGGAGCAACGACTACAAGACATGGATCCAGTCGCATCCAGCTCTGGTCTGGGGTTCGGTAAGCACCCTCACACCTCGGACAGTCAACCGCAATATCACATCCGTGATATCGAAGACGACACCATATCTCTCGCGACGCAGCTAACAAACCAACCACAGCTCTTCGGCTCCCTAATCTTCCTAGGCCTTACCTACTGGAAGCGCAAGTCCTATCCGACCAACCTCCTCTTCCTCTCGGGATTCACCCTCCTCGAAGCCTACACCATTTCCGTCGTCGTCTCTTTCTACCAAACCGCCGTCGTCCTTAACGCCGTCGTGCTCACGGGCGGTATCTTCGTCTTCCTGACCCTGTTCGCCTGCCAGACCAAGTATGACTTCACCTCCTGGATGCCCTACCTGTTCGGCGCTCTCTGGGGCCTGATCCTCTTCGGCTTCATGGCCGCCTTCCTGCCCTACAGCAGCACCGGCGAGCTCATCTACGGCGGTCTCGCCGCCTTCATCTTCTCCGCCTACATTCTCGTCGATACCCAGCTCGTCATGCGCAAGCACCACGTCGAGGAGGAGATCGCTGCCGCGATCAGCTTGTATCTCGATATCATCAACCTCTTCCTCGCTATCCTGCGAATCCTCAACAGCCAGAGCAACAACTAAATTGCATACCCTGGTGCTCTAAATCCAACAGAGAAAAAGAGATTGCGCATATCGATTCAAACCTTTTATTCTAAACCCTCATTATCGGACGGCTTAAGGAGTTCGGACTTGACTTTACTCACGAAAACACACAAACACAGCAACATAATACGATTGGGGGAGAAGGGAGAGGGAGTTCGCGAGTAATGATTTGATGATCCCGCTTCCGATGACCGGATGCCCGTTCTCCGGTCTCGTCAGAGGAAAGCTCCGCTTTTTGCTTTGCAAGTTGACGCAATGGGAGTCGAAACCCAAAGGGTGTTTCTGCCTGTGTCCGGTTGTTTCTATGTATACGCTATTAATGCCTTTATTCCGGCCCTTTTTCATACTTCCATGGGTTAGTCTGTGTAAATTTACATTACGTTTCTGTTACTAGCAATGCACTGAATTGGTACTGCTGCATTCGTTTTTCTACATCGTACGTTTCTGACGCCAACTCACTCACACATGTCCATGAGGTGTATTCGTAGTAAGTAATTCACCGTCTCTTTTGAGAGAGTTGCATGGGAACTCGAGGAGGAAACTCGAGCAGTAGACTTCCTTCAAGCAATCAGATATATCTGATATTCGACGATAAGTATCTGGATTATGACAGTAGTAATAGGAGATAACAACAGGGGTAAAAAGCCTATAGGATAAGCCAGGGAAAAGTCCTCGTTTCTTGCGAAGGCACACTCGACAACAGACGGTTTTGCTCCCTCCTTGTCCCGTCCCACAACAGCGCATCTCAATCAAATTATGTCAGTCCCGGCCCAAGTAGAATTAATCATAATCCCCACGACATTCTCGCCGCCCCGTGTCTGTGAAAATAGGTCGTCGACGTAGCATGTTCCTCAGGGATTTATTAACTCTATTCTTTCTGTTCCCGGGCCTTGTATTTCCTGACAGAACATCAAACCTTCCCAGCCATGCGCACGCGTATTAGAAGCCCATTATAGACGGTATCAGGTGTTCGTATAATGTGCCGAGCTTGGGCACGTACGCCGGGGATGTGAGGGTATCAAGCACCCAAGGCCACCGGTTTGCAGATGCTGGCATGCGGGAGGTAACATTTGCACATAAGCAAAATTAAGTTGGGACGTTTAGTTGACGTCATGTTCGCCGTTAGCATCGAGTGACGTACTGGGTCCACCTGCCGCGGCCTCACGATGCATCCGGGCCTCGATCTCACGCAGCTGAGACTCGCGGGCCAGGAGTTCCTGTCGCTTCTCGTTGATCTCGCGCTGAACCTTGATCTCAATCTCGCGGAGCTTCTCCTCTTCACGACGGAGCTGCTCCTCCTTTAGGCGGACAGATTGGGACGCCAGGTCCTCAGGGTTCATGGATGAATCACTTCCATAGCTAGTTAGCAAAGACGGATCAGGGGCAGACTTCGAAGTGGTTACATACACTCCAGCACCACCCTCAACGCTCTTGCTGAGCTTCTCGGTACGGTAGTTTTCATAGAGGAAGTCGTGAGTGATTTCCTTCAAGTCAGCGAGGTGGCTGTGGAGAAGTGCTGATCGAATAGCGAGGAAGTCGGAATGACGGGGGTTGTCAACCTCGACAACACCCCAGGGGTACTGGCGAGCACGGACTTTGCGGCCACCGATCTCCATCACCTCCTCAGAGCCAACAATAGCGAATGGCATAAGCCCTCTGAGCTCGGCGTTCTCCTCAACGGTATCTTCGTCGTCCTCCTCGATATCGTAGGGGAAGTTGTAGACCGGAATGCGGTAGTGCTCAATGTCCTCCATCACTAGCTTCTTCGACTCGGCAAGCTCTTGGGGGGTAAGAGAATCAGCGCGGCCAATGACGGGGATGACATTGACGCGGGGAGCAAGACGCTTCATAAGCTCAATATCGAGTTCTCGAAGACTACAAGCAATGTGAGCAAGGCCAATCGGGATGCTTTGAATGTGGATGTATGTACATACCCATGACCAGTAGGGGCAATGAAGTACAGCATAGCGTGTACGCGATTGTCCCTGAATCTGGGGTTACGCTTGATACGCGACTCCTCGGCCAGAATGTCGTCATATTGTCTTTCGAGATAGCCAGCAATCTCAGAGAAGCTGCGGACGGAAATATCAGCAATGCTAGCTAGATTCTAGGTTGGGCATCATTCTTCTTACCTAGCTTCGTTGTCGATCTGGTCACCAAAGCCAGGTGTGTCGACAATCGTCAAGGAAATGCGAGTGCCCTCCTCGTCCAGCTCGAGCTCTGGAGACATGTTAGGACCGATCATGCAGGTGGCTCTCGAATACACATACCAACGGTGATAGGCTTGATCTTAACACCATCCTCAACGTGAGCAGTTGAAGCATCATCCGAGTCTTTGTGGGTTAAGACGGCCTTGCTGCAGAGAGTGTTGACGAAGGTCGTTCTGCCTATAAGATCATCCAGTTAGGACCTGTTTGCATTGTAGCGAGCTGGGGACTGCCTCCAATTTGCTGGAACTCGGGTGGAGGATTTGGATTTGGACTTGGAGGGTTGGGGTTGACGAGCGGGGGAGTCGTACCTGTGCCAGAAGCACCACAGACCATCAAGCAGAACTGAATTCCCTTCTTGACGTGCTTCTTGCGACGCATCATCTTCTGTGAACGCATTTTGGCGGTTGGTTAGCAAAATAAACGGCAATGCTGCGATAATACGGGCAAGCAGGCAAGCTGAAGAACGAGGAGAGAGTGAGGATGTGGTGGAATGTCTTCGCGGAGCGGTCAAGCGGCCGTGACAGCATTACATATCCTCGGATGGATAGGGGATTCACTCACAGCTGGGGACGACATATTAGGCTAGTTATTGGGGGGGTGTTGCTCGGAATAGGGGATTGGAGGTCGAACGAACGAATGGGACGAATTGGAGTTGAATCGGATCGACGGAGACAGACAACAGACAAACGTGGACGCAGAATGAGCGAGAGAGCGAAGGGAGAGCACAGAATGGGTATCTTGAAACGGTGGTGTGGTGAGGGAAAGGACGGTGATGTGTTGATGTGTCCTGGCAATTTTGGTAGAAGGCCACGGGAACGATGGGGGAACCACGGAAATTTGGTTATGTCCAGTATTATGTATGTACGTATCGGTATACAGGCAGGTGAGGTGTATCTCGTGTACACTCCCGACTCGGATTTGCAGCGGATGTGCTGATGCTGCCACCTCAAGCGGCGAAGGTACTTATAAAATCAGGACAGGGGAACTTGTTTCAGGGTCGGTACGACGCTAGTTGTGTCCGGAGTACAGTAGCACGTCGCCGTGGCCTGGGTGCGCATTCAGGAGGATACATGCGGGATACTTGCATCGCGCGTACCTCTGCCGCCCTGCTGCCACCGAGAGCAGCACTTACCGACACGTTTGGGTGTACACGTACACGGCGTAGGTGCATAGGTCTCGTTAAGTACATGACCAGCATCGACCAGCATCGTACCTGGAAGGTACGGCTTGCGGACTAAGACACTGCACTAGTGCGTGGTAGCCAAGTGACGCTACGATGCAGGCTAAGTGTCCTCCGTACTGCACTAGTGTAGGTACTTGCGACCTGTAGTGTAAACGGCAAGTGTTAAACCGCAACGCAGGCAAGGCCCCGAGCGAATGACAGGCAGGCATGATGGAGGCCGTGGTGAGCAAACAGCAGTGGCCAGGCCGCGGAGGTCGGGGGCTAGGAGCGAGACTCAGACACAGAACTTCTCGATGCAATTTGAGCGAGGTAATACTCCGTAGATAGCTTGAGCTCGAAGCTCTGACAATTAATAGAGCACGTTCCTGCAATAGTGTAGTCTTCCCTACGAAATAATAAATACGTGCATTAAAGTACGAAGTATTTATTTCGTACGAGAGCAGGCACACCATTACGCTAGGCGCACTAGTGTGGCGTTTATAGCGTGCGCTAGTACGAAGAGGGTACATACAGAGGAGGTAGGGAGAAGGGACAGAGCTCCTAGAAGCAAGGTAGCTGTACCTGCCCCCACCTGGGCGATATGCTCATAGTGTGAGGAAGGTTCCCTGTATCGTATAGACTGTATTTCTGCGATAAGACGAGGAGAGACTGTCAGACACCTCCCTACACGAGCCTACACGGGACCCTGGAGAGCCTCAGACGCACTGCCGAGGTAGGACACAGTTCGTCTGCAACTGTGTGGGACGGTTCCTGGTGTTCTAGCTCGCGCAGTGACAATCCAACTGGAGCGTCCAATTATTGCACGGGATCCCTTACTATAATAAGGCAATCCCGTACCTATACATATCCGATACAAATGCACCTAGTGAATCCCGTACAATTAAGTATCTGTAATAATCTGCCTTGGAAGGGTGGTAGGAACTTGGAAGAATTCCCGTCGTTGCTCACCAAGTCCAACACAACCGCTCTTCGTATCAGCAGCATCAGCGCTCCAGTTCCAGACTCGGATCACGCAACCAGCAGGTGGCTAGAAACCGTCGCGTTCAGACTAATCAATATACGACTTGCGCATCTCCCGGCTCATTTCCTATTTCCTAATTCCTTAGGTATTTCCTATTCCTATCTGTGTATGTACGGATTATTTCAATCCCAGACGCAGGCTTGATCGAGCATTCAGTATCCCGCATCCCGCATCCGCATCTGGCCATCCCATCCCTACCAGCAGTGAACCACTGACCAAGTGACCTGACCTGACCTGAACTTGACCAGCACCAGCACCAGCACCAGCACCAAGCCAGACCAGCGCCAGCACCAGCACCGGACAAACCCTTGCCCCTTATTTGCCTACTGCCTATTTAGCTAAACAGGCTGTTAACAGCACGCAAACCTTAGTCTCAACATAGCTTCCAAGGGCCTTGCCTGCTTCTGGTATGGTATTTGAGCGCGGCATTCGCCATGAATACCTAGATAGCCCCCCGCGATTTTCAATGACAATCCGGTCTTGGATCTTTAGGTATCACGCCTGGACTCCGGACTCTGCTGGACTCTGCTGGACTCTGCGCGCGCTGCATCCGTACTTGTTACGTCACGGCCAGACTCTCTCTGCTCTCCCGTCCTCGCCAGCTCGTATTGCGAGCCACGAATCACAGTCATGAATACTCGCCCGCCCATCGAATTACCCAGTGAACAGGCTGCTCTCTCTATTGCCTTCAATAATGACTCGAGTCGCTTCGCTGTCGGCGTAGATTCCGGCTTCTGCAGTATGCCACCCCCTTTTAGCCAGTGATCATCATCTCCTCTGCCGCTGTCTTTGCGCATTCGCCCTCCAAGTTCCATGGCAATAGTCCGTCCACTTACATTGTTACGATAGTATTTCTAGCCAATACATGTCAAATACAGACTGCTAGAGGTAAGTCCGCTATAGATACGCTCACCTCGTGATAGGTCTTTACTCATGTTCCTTGTCAGACCTGAATGCCGGCCTCGGCCTCGTTCAGATGATGGGCAATGCCAACTACCTCGCCCTGGTAGGTGGCGGCCGCTCGCCCAAGTTCCCTCAGAACAAAGTCATCATCTGGGACGACAGTAAAGGGAAGGTTGCCTTTGAGATCGCTGCTTTAACCGCCGTCCGCGGCGTGCAGATCTCCAAGACCCGTGTTGTCGTCGTCCAGCAGAACAGCGTGCGCGTGTATGCTTTTGAGAAGCCGCCGAAGCCATTGGCCAAGTATGAGACGGCGGATAACATGCTGGGCCTGTGCTGCCTGACCGACAAGTATCTCGTCTTCCCCGGGAGGACACCTGGCCATGTGCAAGTTGTACAACTAGCTACCGATAGCGTAAGCATCCTGCCGGCTCACTCGTCCAACCTGGGAGCTATCCAGCTCAGCGCAGACGGTGAGCTGCTTGCCACAGCTAGTGAGAAGGTATATATCATTCATCGTCTATCTTAGTTTTCGTCGTCGCTCGGGCTGACCAAACTAGGGAACGCTTGTGCGTATATTTGCGACCAGTAGTTGCGCGAAGCTGGCGGAGCGAAGGCGAGGCACCGAGAGTGCCACTATTTTCTCGTTGCGTTTCAGTCCCTCGGGCAACATGTTAGCCTGCACGTCAGACAAAGGCAACTTGCATATCTTCGATGTTCCCAATCCGCGTAGACCGTCCTCTGCGACTCACTCAACGCCCCATATCTCACCACCTGCCGCATCCCTAAACGTCAACCCTAACTCAGACGCAACTAATAAATGGGGTATTCTCAGTAATATCCCATTTGGACCTTTCTCAGATGTTTATTCCTTTACCTCGGCTCCTTTTGATACCGGCAGCGAACCTCTGCAGAATAGCCACAATATGCGCTACTTGAGCGACAACGCCGTGTTGGGAACGACACGTCCAGTCAAGGGCGTCGTTGGTTGGATTGACGAGAATACGCTGCTGGTCATAGGGGCCGGGCAAGACGCGCGATGGGAGAAGTTCGCCCTCCGAGAGAGCGAAGACGGTCGCATTGTGCTGGTTCGCGAGGGATGGAAACGATACCTAGGACACTAACAATTGTCGAAGTGTTTTAAAAGCAGTTCTCAAAAGGTGGCTTTCAAAGATGGATACCTACAGGCATCTATATACATGGGGTTTATAAGGGGAACCTCGCTGCTGGGATTTTCGGTGTTAGTGAGGAGCAAGGCAATCATGGAAAGGGGCGTTCAGGAATCATATGGGAAGACAAGGTGCGACACTACGGCGGCACGATCGGCCGCCATTTATTACGCCTTGATGACGTTTTTATGAGATGACTATGCTCGGCCAGATCTTCGATCAGTGCTGGGCTTACGGGTATATTATTGTTTCGCCAGGCGTTAGAATATCAAATCTCACCCCCGCCTCTTACGATGGTGGAGATCGTGAGCGGCTCCGCCGCCTGCTTTTACGATACCTATCTCTGTCCCCGTCCAAGTCTTCGCCCTCGTGTTTTCTAGTCCGCCTATGTTCGTCTCTCCGATGGTCACGATCTCTATCTTCACGGTCCCGGTGCCCACGGTCTCTGTGTTCGCGGTCCCTGCGATGCTCCCTGTCGCGATGCCTTTCGCGATCATCGTCACGGTGTCTCTTTTCACGCTCTCCGTCTCTTGAGCGGTGTCTTCTTCGAGACTTCTCATCTCGGTCGTACTTGTCCGCATCTGCCGTCACCGGCGTCTCATCGCGCCTGGATCTTCTACTATGACGGTCATCGCCTCCACCGCCCCTATCTTCGTCTCTATGGGAGCGGTGATGGCTTCGATGGTGATGATGTCTATGTTTCCTGTCCTTATGATCACGGTCCTTTTCCCTCCGTAACGCGACTTCGACTTCCTTCTTTTTCTCTTCGATAAGGAAGCCCTTCATAGGATCATCGTCGTCGTGCTCCTCTATTAACTTCCGCAATTCTATCTCCTCCTTGATCATGGGCCTATTAGCCTCTTGCTCGTCTTCATCGTCATCCTCGTTCTCGGTATCAAGCGGTTCGCCTTTAGCCGCCTTCTCCTTGCGCAGGATATCGGCCCAGCCTACGGCAAACTCTTCGGGATCCTCGTCATCGCGGGCCTTGTATCGGGCATGATCTACACGGACCAGGCGACCGGCGATCTCGGCGCCGCCTAGGTTGTCTACGGCTAGGTCGCAGCTCCGCTGATCTTCGTATTTCAACCACCCAAAGCCCTTGCTTTTTCCCGTCTCTTTGTCCCGAGCTAGCTTGAGAAAGACGGGCTCGCCATACTGCGAAAAAATCGTGATGATGTCGCCTTCGGTGAGTTCATAGGGTAGGCCGCCGAAATTGACGAAGGCAGTGTCGCGGTAGTCTGTGTGCCAGGATGCTTCGGGCGAACTGTGGCGGAGCGTGATTGTCAGCAGGGTTGATAATATCGGGCGAAGTCTCGGTGGGTAGGTACTCACATGCCGTTCTCGATCTCGCGTTTGTTGAGCGCCTGAATGGCACGGATTTGATTCATCTTGAATTTCGCATTGACTATCTCCGTTTAAACTGGGATCCGATTGTTTTCGCTATCGCTAGGTACTCCGTAGATAAAGACGCAACTCAGTTCGTTATTTGGCCAGACCCTGTCGCGTCGATGTGTTCACACGGCTGTACGTACACCATGGATCGAAAAGTCGTGTTTGATGCTCCTGCAAGGCTGTGGAAGGTATCGACCCCGTGCAGGCTTCATTTCGAGGGACCCATTCGAAGACGCTAGTGGACTCACTAGTGTACCGGTAGTGTCTTAGCGCAGGCTATTCGCACGCTATGGATCCACCTTTATATACCCAATGAATACTAGCGCATTCCACTAATTGATCTAGAAATCGATTCGCATGAAACGCGGAATTCCTTGCTGCGCTACCGGTACGTTTAGGGAGCGAATCCCAGATCCGTGAAGAGGCTCAAAGGTACAGGTACTTCTGTACAGTATGCGTACGGCGTGTATACTATGGATTCCTCAGAGAACATTCTGAATCAAGATCATTTGCGAGGTTTCCCGCTCTGCTGGGCCAGCTCGACTATCGATAGGGACTGGTAGGAGCGCCAGCCCCTATCGATAGGTGGGGTGGCCGACCAACGCAAGAGACCCAGCAGTTCCTTACCGGTAAGGTCGAAAACACGTTGGTGGCGGGTGGCGTGTGAACCCAGAATCCCTCTTCTGGGGAAACATCGGACCGCTGCCTGCAATCCGTAAGAGCAAAAGTGACACGCCTGCAGGGGTCGCATAGTGTGAGGACTTTGATAGAGATTCCGAAGGGATGGCAGCGGGTAAGGCGTCACTGATAGAGCGGCAAGTACCTCTCTATCATTGTGAGGTACCACCGCCGACCAACGGCATCAACTGTTTGTTGAATAAACGGGATAGGTAGATACTTAGGTTAGGTGCCCGTAACAGCCGTAGCGCTAAGGTTCTTCGTAGCGGGAGGTAACAACGACCCGACACATGCATGCTTACCTAGCTCAACCTATTACCACTCACTTTGAACTCGTACGCTACCAACAACCAGACCAAGGCATTTTGATCTTGTGCTTCTTTCTCGCACGAACTCCTGCACCGACTTAACGCTTCTCTCTTCTGACGAACCTGGAGACTGTAGAACGTCATATCGGAGTTACTGTCTAACCGCCGAGTCCCGGCCGTATTTGATTGCACACGCGCTCCCGACGGAAAGTCTTCGATTCGAGTTCTGGGCAATCACACGAGGACAGCTGGAAAACTGGATAGGTAGTCGATCAGTCGTCGAGTCGAACCAGCTCTTCCGAGTTTAGTCTTCTCCCGACCGACTTACAATAATTGTTACTCGACTCTCTCAAATGCTCTTCCCCCGCAGATATCAACCATGACGGCGAATTCAAACCGATTTTCGACATATACGAGCTCCTCAACCAACACCGACAATGAGCAGAAGAAGGACATGTGGAGCTCCATGCTCGACTCTGTCGCCAGCGGCAAGAGGCTGCCCGACAAGAATGTGTTGGT
This sequence comes from Xylariaceae sp. X167, assembly GCA_028637775.1. NCBI lineage: Eukaryota > Fungi > Ascomycota > Sordariomycetes > Xylariales > Xylariaceae > Xylariaceae sp. X167. The sequence continues at coordinate 208,310 of JAJFDK010000028.1, read as the reverse complement.
GCTAGGTGCGCAGCCTCTCCTCTCAGCTTCCACACGGCGTCCGACGATGTTAACAAGGGAGAACAGGCGGCTCGGTCGATTCCCAACGCGAGTTTCTCGAGGCGCTTTCCAACAATGGCCAGCGAAGGAATATGGATAGGAACGACATGCCACCCATAGCGAACAGCTTTGCGTTGGGATATACTTACTATGATGTGCTCGACGCTGACCACGAAGGTCGGTGATTTCGTTTCCTTTTCGCCTTGAACCAACGCTGACTTGCTGAAAAAGATATCTTGGCTCGCGTTTCGCTGCACCTCCTTAGCAGCCCAGCACCTTCGTTCGCATCTCTTATCAGACCACTTCTGACACCTCAATCCATACCGAATACACTCATAGTCATATTGCTGGACTGGTCGCAGCCGTGGTCATGGATGCGCCAGCTGCGCGAGTGGCTCTTATTACTTCGAACCGTTCTAGTCTCACTCAGTCCCGAGTGTGAGGAGGCCATGACGGAAGTTATAACCAATTGGCACGAGCGGGGACGGACGGGAGGATCTGTCAACTTAGATGGAACAAGCGCCGTCGCTGCCGAAGGCGATGTGGCTTTACCACTAGGATCTGGTGAATGGGAAGATGCTCTGGGTCTGCCCCTTTGCGTGGTTTGCCAGAATGTGAGCAATCAAGACTTTTGCCCGATTTTAACGGTGCTGACCATGATTCTAGTCTGAGAGAATAGACTACCTCGAGAGAACTCAGGGCTGGAAGGAAGAAAAGTTTGACTTGGTCCTGCAATACTTAAGAACTGCTCTTTTACGGCGTAAGCGCATTCTTGTTGACCAAGGGTTCTCACGCTAACAAGGATGCAGATGGCGCTTCTTTAATTTACACGGCACCGTCGATGACAACGCCTTTACAAAGCCTCGTTCATGCTAGCTTAGGCGTACATTCGCTTCTTAAACGAGGAACCCTGAAGCCCAACGTCATTGATCGAGACAAGATTGTAGTTCCTCCAAACTGGGACTCCTGGAGCAAAATCATGGTATTACGGGACGGATTCGATGTTGAGAGTGTTAGCGAAGGCTGGTCCATCGATATCAACCAACCCGTCGAGAGCAAGCCCCAAGCAATTCACGGTGGCGTGGAAGGTGAGATTATTGAGGAGAATGGCGCATCGGAACCCGAAGGCTCCACGGTCGCCATGTACGAGGAGCAAGTACAAGACACGAGTCTCGATGCATTACAACTGGCGCAGGGAGCTCAGGACTTGAACAAGCTCGAGGTACCGTCTGTTGACACACAAGCCTTCCTGGCTAACCAACTCGGACGGTTGGAACAGGCGAAGAAGGAGGATGAGAAGATGATAAAGGAGAACGCGGCTGCGCAGGTAGCGACCGACGATCTAATCAGCGATCACATCGGGCCAGTGCAGTTCAATATGGGTGGTATTCAGGTTGATGCTGACGACATGGTCCAGCGGCTTAAGGTGAGTTATTCTCTCAATTCTAGCCCCTTTTATGGCGCAAGTATAAGTTTAATGCTAACGACTCAACAGGAGCGGCAGGCCTATGGACAGTCACCTGAAACCCTCTCGATGGATGATGAATCGGCGGCCGAACCAGCACCGCAAGTAGATACAGATACGCTAGCGAAGTTCTTCGGCAACCTCATGAACAGGAAACCGGCATCTGGAGGGTCTCTCGGCAAGACTTAACGAGAGTCGTCCTCAGGGTGTGTGGGTTGATCAAAGGTAGCGCTCGGTCAAGCCGGTCAGGGACCGTAATGCTCCCACGCAAAGCATCATGTTAACGTGACAATGCCTCTTATGTGAGATGAGAAACCATATAGCAAGAATGATCGAAAAAGTCATTATTGCTCGGATGCGGACGGTGGGGAGGGTCTAATGACTGTATCCAGGGGTTCCAGCACGTCGGGTTGTCTGGAGTTGATGAGGGACCATCTACGAAGTTGTTCTGTATTGCGGCCAGTCTAAGGCTGTGGATTAGATACCCCTGAATGATGTTTTGCAGGACCAACGTTGCAAATAAACCGGTTTGTACTCCCGTGACCGTTCCATATCAGTGTGTCTGTAGAGTAAACAATCGATCTCATGTGAAAAGTCTCCTGAGATTCCGTGGACATGTGACAGCCGTACCTAAGCGTCTCTAAGCGGCCCCTAGCTGGGTATTCGGTACTTTCTTGGTGGCGCTACTCCTGTATCAAGATACAGATTTCCGTGTGGCTTCTGAACCTGAAACAGTTCTCCATACCTAAAATCGACCTAGGAAAGGTATCGAATACTTGATCTGCCTTGGCAAGCTACATTCACGACAAGTACAAAGACGGCGTGGTTAGATGGGCTGGGTAAGGGCTCGATTTCGAGTTTCGCGGGGTAAACCGTAAGGGCGTCCAGGAATTCCCACGTATTCCGCGCCTACCCTAAGGCAGCGATAAGCAGGGCAGGCGCTACGGAGTACTTAAAAACAGTATGTAAACGATCGGGCAATCCTTCATCGACACTATGAACCGTACAGATGTACTTAAGGCTCGACTACAGACTCCCTGCCACCTTTTTCATGCCTTTCTATGTGCCGTGACCGTGTCTCCGTATATAGCGTCTATCATTCTCCCCTGCAGCCCACCTAGTTGATCCCCGGCGTGGTTCGATCCGTTCCCGCTGATACCCTCACGATACACGTTCTCGAGACTGGCATCTGCTTGCTGTTAGATCAGATCACAACGACAGTATTCAAGATGATGTCTGCTCAGCTCCAGCAGCCGTCCGACCCAGCTTCGGCTACGGCTGAGGGTCGGAACGTTGATGCTTCGAAGGCCGCTGCAGCCTCGGAGGCGCGTGATGCTTCAGACCGCCCATCCTTCCCGCCGTTGGTGAATCGCGTCGCGCAAAGCAAGAGTCCCTATGTACGATCACGCTCGCACAGCGCCGTAGCCTGGCAGTTGTTGGATGAGGAGACGATAAATCGTGCCAAAGCAGAGAACAAACTCATCTTCCTCAGCATAGGATTCCTCGCGTCTCACCGTAATTCAGATGCCCCTTGACTGTTGTCTCTCGTGTCTTATTAGTCCTCGTTACTGACCGAAACTCGATAGACTGCCATCTTGCCCACCATGAATGCTTCTCCGATTCCACGCTCGCCACGCTCCTTAACGAGGAATTCATCCCCGTGCTCATCGACCGTGAAGAGCACCCTAACTACGACTACATTTATATGAACTATAACGAATTCCTGAACAGTGTTGGAGGTTGGCCGTTGAACGTATTCCTCACACCCGATCTCGAACCTGTCTTCAGCGGCACATATTGGGCACCACCGGGAGCCACGAGTAGTGCCTCCAAATCGGACGAGGCTGATGGAGCGGGCAAGCCACTGGACTGGCTCACGGTTGTGAGAAAAGTGCACTCCTCGTGGAAGGATGAGGAATCACGGGTGCGGGAGGAAGCTCAGAAGAACTGCATCGACTTGGCACGTGTTGTGAGTGAAGGAATGGTCGACCACTCATCGGAGGTCCAGACGACACGACAGAACATGCCTGCTACCGATTACACCCAGGACATCGAGGGCGAGCTTGACCTGGAACAGATCGAGGAGGCGTTCGCACGCATCACCCGGACTTTCGACTATCCTTTCGGTGGATTTGGGTACCAAGACAAGTTCCTCACGCCCTCGAAATTGTCGCTCATGCTTCGGGCCACCCACTTCCCGCCTGAAGTCCAGGATGTGGCCGGTCCCAAGGACTGCACGTTCATCAGTGACTCGGCTCTTCATACTCTGCGTCGCATTGTTCACGGTGCTGTGCACGATCACGTCGGTGGTGGATTCCACCGTCACTCGGTTACGAGAGATTGGTCTTTGCCGTCGTTTGAGAAGATGCTTATCGACAATGCTCTTCTCTTAGGCCTGTTCCTTGACGCTTGGCTCCTTTCCGGCGGAAACCCCAACGATGAGTTGGCAGGAACTGTGCGAGAGGTTGCGGATTACATCACAAGCGAGGTCATGATGTCCAGTGGTGGCGGTTTCTTTACTAGCGAGGCAGCCGACTCGTATAGTAAGAGAGGTGACCCGGCCATGCGGAACGGAGCCTTCTACCTGTGGACAAGAAAGGAGTTTGACACCGCCGTCGGCAACGATAGCGAGGCCCGAGTTGCTGCGGCTTACTGGGATGTTCAAGCACATGGAAACGTCGATCCGATGCACGACCCCCATGACGAGTTCCTGAACCAGAATGTCCTGCGCATTGCTAAGACACATTCCAGACTCAGCAAGCAGCTGGGTATCTCCGCTGAGGAGGTGAAGCAGCGCATCACATCTGCTCGGGAGAAGCTCCGGGCTTATCGTGAAAAGGAACGTGTTCGTCCCGTCGTCGATACCAAGATTGTGACGGCTTACAACGGTATGGCTATTGCCGGTTTGTCTCGAGCTAGCGCTGTTCTCCATGCTCAAGACCCTGAGCGAGCCGCCAAGTACCTGACCGCTGCTAAGGATGCCGCAAAGTTCATCAAAGCACAGTTGTGGGACAGCGATAAAAAGATCCTTTACCGAGCATACTGCGAGAGTCGTTTCGACACGACTGGTTTCGCCGAGGACTATGCGTACCTGATCGAAGGTCTTCTAGAACTTTACGAGGTCACGGCAGACGAGTCGTGGCTCGAGTGGGCTGATGAGTTACAGTCTGTCCAGATCAACCTGTTCTACGATGACGCGCCATCTGTGACGGTGACCAGTAACGCTAGATGTGGTGGTTTCTACTCGACTACGCAAAACACACCCCATACTATACTCCGTGTCAAAGAAGGTATCGACGGCTCGCAGCCTTCTACCAACTCGGTATCCGTCTCCAACTTGTTCAGACTTGGCGCACTGCTGAACGACAAGAAATACACGTACCTTGCGAAGGCGAGCGTGAACGCCTTCAGCGTGGAGATTCTGGAACATCCCAACCTTTTCCCGGGTCTGCTCTGTGGTATCGTGCCATGGCGGCTGGGTGGCAGACACTGGGTTTCTCTGGGCAACCACGAGACTGCCAAGTCGCTCTTCCACAAAGCTCCTCGAGCCGCCCTATCGACGCTTCGCTACCATGACCCTCAGAATGCCAACCTCTGGCTTAGAAAACGAGACCCAAGCCTGGACCTAAAGGAGGCAGGCATCTACACACAAGATAACAACAACACATACCGGAGGATAAATCCCTCGGATACGCCATGGATCCGTGGCGAAAGTACGCCTTCCGCATCTACAACTGATTAAAATGAAAGACATATTCGCCGGCGGCGCCGCCGTAGTGGTATCCAAGATCTGAAAAAAAAAATACAGGAAAAACAAATACAGGATAATGACACAAATCACATGAAATTTGATACCTATTCCCTTATACCTAGTGTATAACCAAGCCCCTCTGATTTGCTGAACTGATTTCATGACACTTCACGGACAGATTGCTGAGTGCGTCGGTTGTCGGACATCTCTTTTCCCTGGCTCTGAATTGTTTGATACCTATTTGCCTATCTGCCGTTTGGATGATGCTTGCATACACACATACGTATATAGTTGAACAGGCAATTGTCTAGCAAAGACAAGTTGTGACTGTTTCCCCTGCGTTGGCGATGTACCCGAAGGTTGAATTGACAAGCTTGGCTTCACAAACCCGGCTGGAATAATTTGAAGGATTTCATCAAGAGCTTCTAGGCCTTACGAGCGAATGATCATGACATGGAATGAAACAGATTGAATCATGAAGTCAAACTTGGATTGTTTGGGATTTTTTAACAAGGGAGTCTCTTCTGGTGGCGTTGATGGGTGTTGAATATAAATAGGGGTCGAAGGACGTCGAATTACGAGTAGGAATGAACATCAATCACAAGTTCCAAAAAACATAGACACGGTTACAACGAGTCCAGGTGTATGTATCTCGCCCGCATCCCTCTGAATGCTAAGGTCATTCGTATCATGCTTCTGACTGCCCTTTGTGTAGAGTGAAAGGGTCGGTAAGACGACAGAAATCTTTCTCGACTAATGCACCCATGCCTATTGTCGCGTGATAATGGGATACTATCTTGAGGTCACCCATGCGTCGTGCTTTATTTGTGCCTTGTTTGTGTGGCTTGTTTGTGGCTTGTTTGCCACGCTAATTGGCTGTCCCTGCATTGTTCACCATCTCTCGTTCGGTCGTTCTTCCCCGAGCTCCATCTACGTATATAAGTCATGACGCCGCCTCTTTCCACCGACTTGAGTCGCAGTTGACCTTCTCGGGTCGTCTTTCCCCCTAACTTTCACAAAATCATTAAAATATAGTTCAAGAAGAGATTGGCGCACGGGTCTGACCTTCCTTTCAGTCAAGATCTCCGCAATCGTGCACAGAAACTCGTTGGGTCCCTGAAGCCGAGGTTTGATTATTCCCGTTTCTTCTCAGATCGTGATTCGATTTCTCTCGGTTCATCTTCCGTGATTCACCGTGCTGCTGCTCTACAACCTCCTCACCATCAGACGGAGATTGTCCCGATGCATATATATCCATGGCTGTCTACAGTTCAAGCTCAACATGTTATCTCCCGCGTTGATCGCTAAGTCTCCCTCGTGTGAACCAGTCCATTGAGCTTTGGCTTCTGGGGAGTCGACAGGCCTCGATCAATTCACTTGCCTCGACGCTCCAAACCTCGAGCTCGACTGCCTTGTCGATCTGGGAGGCTGAGACGCCCATTCTCGAATTCATTCTAACTTGGGAGAGACATGTCTAGTGGACGTCATGGTCATCGCCGATTTTCATGCGGCGTTACTGGCTACAGAATCCCGCTGTCCATGGCGGAACTTCATAACAATTGTTGAATACCGTTATATATATATATCCTTCTAGTCACAATTCGCACCTTCAGACGCAGCTCACAGCGTGGGCGCCAGTCTCCCTGCAAGGGTCCCATAGGCCATGGAGGGGCCTGCCATCACGGCGGTCTCAAGTGGACGTCAACCATGTGGTAGGCCCAGTACGGATTACATACTTCTTTCACCCCTGGCCAGGAACGTGGCTTGTGCTGACACCTACGTTGCAGTCGCATTGCAGTGATGGGGATAGAGCAACTATGGGAAGACAGTCCCGGGGGGCTCTGGACGCGCATCTCTAGATAGAGAGGAGGCGTTGGCCTACGCATCATTATTACATATCTCTCAGGTAGGTTGAACTCCCTTTTCCGCAACGAACACCGTATGATAGCTATATCTTGCTGACTTTACATGGAGTCGGGCCCTAAGTACTGGAAACGGCTGCACCTTTGGCGGATCTCGTTGTGTCTCAGTACTTTCCAGGATCAAAGGGGTCTCGGTCCAACATGCGAACGAAGTGACCACTATTGTCTCGCTTAAGGACAAAAAAGTATTTCCTCAACCGCCTCGACATGAGACCAACAATCCATGGTTTCAACTCCCCGCTCGGTACAGGTGCGCATAGGAGACTTCGTTCTTTCGACGGTGAGATTCTGATGGCAATCTTCGAGTCCACATTCATCACGATTAGTATTTATACAAGTCTTTGAGATACGGAGTATAGAGGCTGCTGTGGGTGGTCCGCAGAAAGGGGATGAACAGAAGTAGGGGCTAACAAGGCAGAGATCTATAAGGCCTTTCGGAAATGTGTGTTATGAAGATGTATAAAAATTCATTCACAGTATTCTCATCTGGACTGTGTATCATCCCACTACTGACAACATACCATACCATGTTCGTCCCTATGGACTGCCCTACTTCATTCCGGAGTGAAGTGGTTTTACTGTCCTCACGGGCGTGCTGAGAGGGATCGCATCAAAATCGTATCGTCAACGTGTGAGATTCATACATAACTAAACCACAGTAGAACCCCCAATCACGCGAACATAAACTTAGGTAGATAAGAGAAAAAATAGTGTATACAAGTAAGAAAACGTTAGATGAGAACCATCAACGCGCAGACCGTAACGCCGTCGTCAACGTAGTCGGCGGGGACGATGACGAAGAAGAGGAAGAAAACGAAAACGAAGAAGGCGGCGAAGGCAGCGCCAAAGACGGATGCGGGATAATAGACACCTGGTCCAGCCAGATGGTATTCCCCGCCGCCGACGCAAGCTGGTAGCTGAACGTCAGCTGTAACAGCCTGTCGCGCGCCGTGTAGTCGAGGACGATCTGTGTCCATTCGCCTTCGGCGCCTGCGGTTTCTGTCCGTGGTTTGTATAGATCGGCGCCGTTCTTCGGTACGAACTCCATACCCAAACCCCGCCCCTTAACAGTCCCATTCCCCCCATCCCCAGTCCCCCCCGGTCCGAAATCAAACGCACTTACAACGCGCACTTGCTCCTCGTTTGCCCAGAGGACCAAGCGCGCTGCATTCCGCGCCGCAAAGCGCACGTAGAAACTTATCCTGAGTATCGCGCCGGGCAGACTGAATACGAGGTCCGATCGCAATCGTAAGTTCTCGCGCAGGTCTTGCGTTTGTGGATTCGAGAGCATGGAGACGACGAAGGAGGTGCAGGAGAAATTTGCGCCCGCGAATGCTTCGAGCGCGTAGGTTGTGCTGAAGAGGTCCACGAGGTCGAGACTCCAGGGGGAGAGGCCCGTTTCGAAGTCTCCGTTGTCGAGGATCCCGGTGTTTATGGGGTTGGGCGTGCAGGTTGCCCCGGGCGGGAGGGAGGAGGGGAGGGAGATTGTGGGGATTGAGGCTGGGTAGCTGGACCAGGATATGCCTGATGAGATTGGGGTTGGAGTTGTGTTGGTCATCGTTGAGTTGCGGATTGTTGCGGTTCCGCTTGGGAGACTACCGGAGGGGATGAGAGATGAGCCCTGGTTCGTTACGGTCAACGATATTGACCCGGATCCGGTACCTGTCGGCATTCCGCTAGTTGGTGTACCGCCCGATGTTGTAGAGTTCGGGAACAACACGGACGACGTCTGTGACCAGGTTGGGCTGGACTGAATATTGGTCCCAGTGCTTGAGCCAGCCGATGAGCTGCTGGTATACGACAGCGTCAAACCCGGATAACTCGAGCTACCCCAGCCTGAACTCGTGGTAGCAGTGCTCGAATTACCTGGGCTCACAGATGAGCTGGTAGTATTCATCGACACAGTCCCAGTCGAACCGACCGAGCCACTCGGACTCGTAACACTACCCGAAAAGCTGCTCCCGCTTTGAGACGCCGAACTGACGGTCCCCGCACCCCCTGACGGGACGGTAGAGGTACCCGACATTGTCGTGTTCCAAGGATAGCTTGTGTTTGTATACCCGGATGAACTTGCTGGTTGTCCGCTGTTACTTCTCGTGGGGACTGAGATCGTGGGGAGTGTGAAGATGGTCGTGTCGGTCCACATATCGCCAGTGGAGGTCAAACTTCCAGACGTGGAAGGGGGCCGACTTGAAGGCATGGACGTGGTGTTTGAGGACAGAATTGAGGAACCAGATGAAGAAGGGATGATCCCACCACCACTCCCCGACGGGACAGATATCGTCGGCAAAGTGAAAACATTCGTATCAGTCAACGAGTTTGAAGTAGATGACCCGCTTCCGGAAGAGCTCGAACTCGAAGTAATGTTCGCAATGGAAGAGATCGACGACACAATCGAAGACACCGGGTAAGAAGAACTCACTCCACCACGACTGGTTGGCACAGAAATCGTAGGCAGTGTGAATAGACTAGTCGGAACCGAGATCGTAGGCAGCGTGAACAAATTCGTATCCGTCCACGAATTATACGACGAACTCGATATTGAAGCAGACGGATTAGGCATCGTCAGTCTACTAGTGGGAACTGAGATCGTCGGCAGCGTGAACAGATTCGTATCTGTCCATGAATTGTAACTGGATGATTCGCTTCCGGAGGGCGTTGAGGGGGGGATGGGGGGATTCGTGTGTATCGATGTACTGCCAGATGATCCTGACGAGAGACTTTGAATAGATGAGCTCATACTGGACGTGGGAATCGACACGGAGATCGTGGGCAGTGTGAATAATGTGGTATCCGTCCACGAGTTATACGATGAGCTCCCGGTGTTCGAACCCGACGACGTGGTACCCGTAGGAGAGACGGATGAGCTCGTCACTTGTCCGCTACCACTACCTGTCGGAACGGAGATCGTAGGGAGTGTGAAGACCGTTGTATCTGTCCCTGCTGGAGGAGTGGAAGATGAGCTCCTGGATCCCGTTGACGTTGTATTCGAGGGGTATGGTGAAGGAACAGATATCGTGGGTAGAGTGAAGACGGTAGTATCTGTCCATACGGGAGGACTGGATGACGAAATACTCATGGATGAACCAGAAGGTACCGTCGATGAACCCGACGATTGTGAACCGGAGGCAGAAGAGCTCGGTACTTGTCCGTTGCCACTACCGCTTGGAACTGAAATCGTGGGCAGTGTGAACACGGTGGTATCTGTCCATGCGGGAGCAGTAGACGACGAGGTTCCCGTTGATGAGCCAGAGGAGACAGTCGACAAGCCCGAGCTTTGTACACCAGAAGAGCTCGTAACTTGTCCACTACCACTGCCGCTTGGAACAGAAATTGTAGGCAACGTAAAAACATTCGTATCAGTCAAGGAGTTTACCGAGGAAATCCCCGACCCCGTGGTCTGAGTCAACGAGCCCGTCAAACTACCAGACGCAGTCGTCACCATCCCACTGCTCGTGGGCAGCGTCAGGCCCGGATACGACGAAGAAACAAAGCCAGTAGTCGTAGTAGAGCAAGTCGTCTCCAAAGCTCCCGTCGGCGGCGGACAGCTCACAGGACATTGGCAAGCCGCGATATACGGCGCCTTGCTGGCTGTTCCGCAGACAGCCGTTGCCTGTGGCGGATAGTTGGTTGCATCATATGCGCCTACGGTTGAACAGTACTCGATTGCGTTTGCTAGGGCTGTGGCGTTGTTGCAGGGGAATAGGGCGTTGTAGCAGCTGGATGGTGTAAGTTTGTGTCTGTGAAGGGAAAAGGGGGAAGGGGAAAGGGGTAAAGGGACCGTACCTATTCCCAGCCCTATCGCATTGCGCGCTCACGACGGTCGCGAATGCGAGGAGGGTCAACATTGCCTGCGGCATATTGGAAGTCCGTACTTTTCTCATGATAGAAAAATGGGATCGATGAGCAAGCAGAGTTAGATTGAGCAATGAATAAGACACCTTTTCTCACCCAAGACCTCGTCGAAATTTGGAACGCAGGTATGAGCATTGTCTTTTATATTTCTTCGACGTGCGTAAGACAATCGTGAAGATTCACTAACTGACGTCGACTCCGTAAACATGACTACAAGGTAGTCTCGGGGGCTGTAGAGTCGACGGATGTCTCAAGTTCATCTTTTCGCGATGTCGTACCGACGAGGTCCCGTATTACCAATATATGGGTAAATAGATGGCTAAAGCAGTCAGCAATAGAACGTCGAGTCTCTGGCATGATATTCGGTCATTGGTAGGATGTCCGCGCGATAGGTCTCATGACGACGCTTTTCAGCCCCCCATCTAAAGGTCGTCGTGGGTGGGATGGGAGAAAGATTGAGACCTCGACGCATGCTGCACAACCGTTTTGTGTCAGAGCGTCGGTGCGTCCCCATGCTTATATAGTCCAGCTCTTGTCTCTCTCGATCAATACCGAGACGTCCCAGTTTATGTCAGGGACCAGCGGCCACGACATGCGGTCGTGCACGTCAGCTGTGAGGAGAATGAGAAACACCTCGCTAACGGCCGCTGGGTAGATAAGCTTGATGCTCGTATAAAGCGCAGTCAGTCGGCGATATGTGTTGTTGAGATGTTGGACAGGGTGAGTGGAGAGGCCAGAGTTAACCCTCGTATAACCGAGACACCGTCAAGTGTTACCCATGATGTTGACTTTCTCGTCTGTGGCTCCAAGGCTGAAGTTAGGTACTAGACATGCCGAGGTTTTGGGGATGCGATGGTTTGAAGCAGGTATAGTGGTTTCTCTGTTTCAAACTCTTCAGGTTTGACTATCGCATCTGTAGATACTGGGGAGAAACTCATGACACAGCATAGTCTTTCAGAACATCCTGATACTCGAGCATGCTTGACTTGCAACCGAAACCCTCAAGTATCTCTTTCGAGTTGATCCCGAGACCAGGAGAACGTCGAACGTGCCGGACGGACATCGAATAGCCCGGTCTCATTGGCACCGCGGTATGATTCAGACGGTTTCTCATTACTTTGGATAACGGCCGACTATCGAGCTCGTATAGTATTCAAGGAGAAAACAGGATTTTGTGTTGAGAGCTGGGACATTCGGAGAGACAAGTCGAGGGCGAGACGCTTGTCTGAGTGACGGCACCTGATATGGTGCTGTGCAAGCTCTAGCCCCTTTTCCTTCAATCAAGTGATTGTCTTCTCCGATGCCCGGCTCGGGGGGTGCGTATCGCAGTTGACGTGCGATAGAACAGCGTATTGTTCACAATAAGTCGATAGCTCATGCCGGACGCATAAGCCCATGTTCAATTAAGAGTTAGTCAAAGAAGACATTAATAATTTACATTGCTTACAATTTGGTATGACGGTTATCATTCCCTATTATCACATTTATCTCAGTCGAAATCGGCCGCTCTCCAAATCCTGACTCGGCCCCCTAGCCCTCGAGCCAGACGCGTCACCGCGCATGAAAGTCGGCTCCGTCGCCCACGTGACAATATTCCCACTCACAGGACTTCTTGTTTGATGATTCTCAAGCCCATGCACAGGCGAAGCGCGTCCGTAGTAGTCTTCACTGCGTCGCGCTGTCTGGAAACTGGGTCTGATCCAGGCAGTAATGCTCCGATCGTCCCGCCGGCTGGGCGGGGGCTGGTAATAGTCGTCGTGACGGAAAGGAATTTTTGAAAAATTGGTTTTCTTTATATCAAGGGAGTGTAAGTGGGCAACCGGATCCACAGCCCCCGTATCACTCCTGTCTCGCGACGTTGTCTGTTCCAGCCTACCCCTAGCGAGCGAGACAAGGTTCATGAAGCCGCTGGATATGCTCTGAAACGTGAAGGCGAGGGCGATGAGGGGGATGCTAATGCCGAGTCCGATACCGAAGACGTATTTGCTTACGTAGCCAAACGTGAGGGGGGAGTTCTTCTGCCACTCTTCAAAGTTGATTGTGAAGAATGACGCGATAAAGGATAGGGGAAGGAACACGATCGTCACGATGGTGAATACCATGACTGTTTGTCCTTGCCTGGCTGCTATGAGCGCTTGGTCGCCGGCGAACCGCGCCTCGAGAGCGTTGCCGTGCTTCTGCTTGAGGTCAAGTAGGTCGGTGAGACTGTTATACAGTGTTTCCGCTTGTTTGTCCATCCGAGCGACATCCTTGACCTTGGCTTCAAGACCGCGCTTTTGCTCACCCGTACGGCGTTTTACCTCTGATACAACGGCTTCAGTACTGCGGCGTGAGCTTTTACTACGCAATTCTTCTGTTATAAAGCCCTCAAGGTAGGTCATCGTCTGTAGCTGTGTTTCTAGGATGGTCTTGATGATGGTCAGCTCATCGCGGATATCCTTGATTTCAGCGAGCAAAGATGTCTCGCCACCGATATCTAGGAGTGTGTCGAGAAAGCCGGGACCATCATCTTCACCGTCGTGGTCCGATTCAGAAGGTTCATCAGAATCTGGCTGGTCAGGATTTCGACGCCGATGTTGCCGTAGCCACCGTGCTGATTGAGCGGAGGCACGGTTGAAGCGGCTGAAGAGCCGACTCTCCCGGTCTGTGATTAACCCTATGGAGCTCTCAAACATGTCAAGAAACTGGTAGTCCTGATTGCCGAGTCGACTCCGGTCAAACATGCCAGAGCACCGACTAGTGATCAGCATGGCAAGATCATAGACAGACTGAATGGGTGGCCGGGTCTTTGCGTTCGTCTCCTCAATGATACCATCCAAGACATTGAGTGGATCGTTCTTGGGCTGCTTCCAACGCTGGGGAAAACATGTAATGACAAGTTCTAAAGGGACAAATGTGTTAGCAGATGCGATAAAAGTCGGGGCAACCTAGCAATACCTTTTCCAAGAACCCAAAGCCAGAGTTGGTCGACCATAAACACTTTCGGCTCGATTTTGTGTCTTTTGCAAAAACGATACACGACCCTATGAGACGATATGTCAGTTGACCTTTTACACAAACAGGATTCAATCTAGCAGCTATATTGGCTCTTCATGTATGCAAGCATTGAGCCACATGGTACACTAACAGAACAAAAGAAATACACATACTGGTCTGTATCTCGAACCGAGGTGTCGACTCCGTGGTAGAAGAACTGATCGAGAGTCCGGCGTGGATGTAACGGCGGGTTGCTTTTCAAATACGCATCTAAAAGCATGGTGTCCTTGTTGATAAGAGTCTGCACTGTGCCTTCATGTGCACACTTGATAGCTCGGCTCATTTGTCGACGTTTCTTGTCCGTCTCGTAGTGAAGGAAGGGCATCTGTATCATATCAGTTAGGATTCTTCGATGCAGATAGTAATAGTCTCATCTTACAAACAGTACGATCTTCCCGTGTGAGGCGGCATGAGTTGGTGTATCCCAAGGAAGAGAGAACGAGTTTTTTCTACTCTCGCTGATCGGTATGATGTCCTGCCTTGTATGGGGGTTACTGGGTGGCCCTTTACCCCGGCTGTGCTTCTTTGGATGCCGTTCAGCGGTCTGTTCGCTTTTGCTCTTCCGCTTCTTCTTCACCTCGGGCTCCGACGTGCTGACATCCTGGTCATCTGATGGATTCACAGGTCCGGGAGTGTTATCCCCCTGGCCAGATTTTGCCGTGGGCGTTAATGGGAATTCGATGATGGAAGGTAACGGTGACTCTTTTTTTACATCTGGTTCGTCCCTTCGTGGTGATGGAATACGATGGCAGAAAGGTCGCATGAAATGCGCATGGGCAAGAGGTCCCCTATGCTCCTGGTCGAAGCATTTCTCTAAGGCTTTGAAAGACTCGATGTCTCGATGTCCGGCCTCTATGAAAGACTTGGCTAGTAAGGTCTAACTAATGCGTGAGTATACGAGACTTTCTCAGGAAGAGATGGGGCAAAATACCTCAACCCATGCAATCTAACACATGATGTTAGTCAATATTCATCTCGGCATAAGGAGGAGCCATCGTGTTACATTATTGGCCGGGAGATGGATCCATCTGAAGTCGGGCTTGTAATGGAGGTTCTTGGTCAAGGTCGAGACTTGTGGTCTATTAGTCTCGTCGTTCCAGCCGTACAGGAGGTCATAGACCGAGTACTTGGATACAAGTTGCTTCTTCTCAAATTGTCCAAAGTCCACGACTGTGGCCTCGAAGGCCTTGCAGGCTCCTTCTTCAAGCGCGGTTAATCTACTTGCAGTTAAAGCAGGAGATAGCAGTCGGACGATGTTCGCATGGAACTTTTCAGCAGCGCAAAGCATTGGCGTCCGGTCGAAGCTATCTTTCACGCTGATATTCACATCATGTCTCGATAGCAGGAGGAGCACAAATTCTTCGAAGCCATTGAATGCAGCCCAGCTACGCAGATTCTATCAGCTACTAGTTCGGTCACGTCACGGTACTTGGAAGGGCGAGTTGGACTGTACGTACTGTAAGGGCGTCATCCCGTTCGACAACTCAGCATTCACATTGGCATTGGCATCTAGCAACAAAGTAGCAACGGAGAGGTACCCGTTCTGAGCAGCGTTGTGCAGAGGAGTCCAGCCTCCGTCACTCGTAGCATCAGGGTCAGCCCCGTATTTGAGCAGGAGCCTCACCATGTCATCTCGATGCTCTTTATCATTACTTTCAGCCGAGAGATGTAACGCCGTGCGACCGCGATTGTTCGTCGTGGCCACATACGCATGGTTCTCGAGGAGGAATTGGGCAAGCTCAACATTGCTATTGGTAGCAGCCCACAAGAGCGGTGTACGACCGATTTGATCGAATGCATCGATGAGAGCACCATGTTGGTGTAGTAGCCTCAATGTCTCAAGCGTCCATTTCGCCTTGGGTTGTTTCTCCGACGCCAGATAGAGCAAAGGGGTTCTACCCTCCTTGTCCTTGGCGTTCGCATCGGCCTGACTATTAAGCAGTATTTCGACGACTCGGTTGTGGCCTTTAACGGAAGCAACGAATAAGGCAGTCTGGCCCAAGCGGTTACGGGCGTTTACATCGACGTGATGGGAGATCAGCTCCGAGACGACGGCGACATTGCCTGACTCAGCAGCTTTCACTATGGCAGGCACCTCAGCATCAGACTTGGGGTTCACAGCAGCGCCCTGCTCGATCAGAAGACGGACAATCGAGAGCCTGCCGCGGCCCGAAACTCGCTGGAGGGCCTGGCGTAGGGCATCATGGTCGGCAGGGGCCGTCCACGATGGTTGTTCGGCCAGGATCGCTCGGACGAGGGTTTCATTCGCGTGGGCTGCGGCCGTGATCAGTCGCTGATGGCGAGTCTCCGGCACGAAACTAAGCAATGGCGACGAAGCCATGACGGGCCGGGACAGCTGAAGGGTCCGGCGCAGTTTCGGAATTCAGCAATAATAGAGTTTCGCTGTGTCAGCAGATTGGGGGGATCGGTGATCGGGTCGCTTTTCACCGTTTCTCTACGATTGGGGCGCCATGACTTGCCAACCTGGTGTGAATGCTTCATGTGCTGCAACCTTTCACTCCAAGGCGATGCTCAGGTGAAAGACGCGATGCTATTCGCTTACATAGAGTGACAGGTACAACGGAATTCCGCCCAACTCGTACGAATACATCCTAGGGTAGGTACCTACATACAAATCGATTCTAGTACAGGACCGGTATAGATTATCCGTGCTTACCAGGATTCGTGGAGTGGTTTTGGAGAGAATCTCACCGGTCTGAGATGATAGATCAGCAGCATCTCGCATCATCTGTGGCTGATAGTGGCTGAAGACGGCTTACAGTGGCTGGTGATTCCATCTCGATGGTTCCAGATCCATTAGCCTGGATATCTGGCCAATTGACTTTTCCCGGTTATATTTAGGCGGACTAGCCAATCACGCTAGTCTCTTCAGCCCCTCTTGGCATCGTTCACTCCGACACCGAGATGAAACCGTTGTTTTGTTTGAGCTGCTGGAGTTCGTAAACAATGCTCAGAAGGCCAACCCGTCCTCAACACTTCAACAAGTGATCTGCAACGCAAGCAGGTAAGAAGTAGGCATTGTCATCGTACGTACGACGAGGCTGAGTAATGGAATTTCGATAGACCTACTATACCGGGGTGACGCGTCCATGAGTCTCAGCTCTTGCTCACGATCGAAAAGAACGAATGGAATTGGTGGTGGACGCCTCGAGGGGGTGGGAGTTATCGGATTGTTTATGCATGCAAGAAGACATATGGGCACGTGGGAGTGAGTGAAGCTGACGTCTTGTCTCAGGTTCTTCTCTCCTCCAATGACGCTGTCCATAAGCGACAGCGAGCTGACTGGCTGTTACGGATGTAGATGTGGACGTATAAGTATGTGAGGACGGGATACCACCACTCACTGACGCCAAATGTACCTCTCCACAGCATGGATAGTCGAGTGTTACCAGCCCACATCTCTGCGGATGTAGACTCGCGCATTTCGTCACAGTCACACGACAGGAAAACGTCACCATGACTTATTTCTTAATGCCTCTGACAGGGAAAAGTTTGAAGCGCATCTTGTCTCCGAATAGAGAAGTCGATAATGAGAAAAGAAAAGAGAAGACCAGAAACGAGGAAAAGTTGCGTCGCATCATCATCGGAGTCTTGCACTTGGTTACGGATGGGTATTATATATTTCATTGCCTGTTGATGGGAGCAACGCCCTTCCTTGCCTACTACCAAAGGTAATATGTAGTGATTGCACACCCCAACAGTAAAGCAGAGAGGCCTTCGTCCTGTTCAGACATAAATAGTAGGGCTTTATGTCGTCGTGGTATATCCTTTCCAAAATCATCTGATGAACCTCTTCCTACCCCATCCCAAAGTAATTATGATCCTCTATATGCTGTTTTCTATGTAGGTACATTGTATGGCCCTCAGCGTATGAAGCAATTGAACCCATGACATCGTAGACACGTCGTTGGCAGGTAGCGCGGCCTGGTGTACACCAGACTCAGCTTGCCATTTTCGTCGCTTTAAATATTAGATACTCGGTGTAGACACCGATACTTGCTCTTTATACCACCTGCATCTGGGGGAATCTGTGCTCCCTCCTCCGACGCGTGGCGGGCTTGTCTGACTCCTTCTCGGACTGCGCCTTCTCCAGCTCTTGCACGTGCATGGCTGCGAGCTCGGCCTTCATCTTCTCAATCTCGGCCAGCTCAGTGGCAATGGTCGCGTTCTCCATCGCTTGGAACTGTTCTAGCTTAGCGTAGTAGAGTTCGTCCTTTCGCTCCTCATCACCGTCGTCCAATATGCCCATGATAGGCTCGGGTGTCTGGAGGAAACCCCTGGCATCGGCCTCGACGATCGCTTCGAACATCTTGGTCGCCATCATTTCATAACCAGCAGTGCCGGGGTGCATACCATCCTCGGCAAGATTCTGATCCTGAATACCGTCAGGACCCTGGAGCTCAGCAAGCACAACAGGCTTTCCTTGCTCTTGGTAGATCTTAGCCAGTCTTCGGATTTGGGGGTTGACGCGCCAGACGTCTTCTCGGCCGTTGAACCGCTTGTCCCAGGTAGGGAGGATGGTGGAGACGATGACGGTAGCGCGCGGGGACGCCTTTAGGCAGTACTGAACGAGTTCGTCATATCGCTTGTAGAAGTTGTCGATATCAATGTGCTGGAAGCAATCGTTGGAGCCGGCGTTGATGAGGAAGAGGTTGGGTTTTCTTGACGGGACAGTCTTCTTGGCATGGTATAGAATTCGGTGGGTGGGCACACCGGGGTAGGCCTCAATGTCGTTGTCGGTCATGTTGCCCAGGCGCTGGCTACCAACGAAGTTGACAGGGTTGCCGATCTTGGTGAGCTTCTCTCTGAGAGGGCGGCGGAAGCCGTTGTTGTCGATGCCAGGCTCAGGGCTGTCACCACGAGTGGTCGAGGCGCCCAGCGCCATGATACGCAGGGGCATGCCGTCGGCGAGAGGCAGTTCATAGCCGGGCCGCTTGAAGGGCTTGCTCTTCCAGAACTTGGTGGTTCCATGGCCGAGGGAGCTGTTGCCGGATACGTAGGTAACACCGCCGCCGAACTTGGGGGTCTTGCCATCGCCGGTCACGTAGCTGACACCACTCTTGAAGCCATCACCGATCGACTGAGACCACTCGCTCTCGACCGTACCCGAAAAGAGCAAAGCTGTTGCGCGGTGTGAGATACAGGGCTGAGGCGGGACGGGTGTTTGTGGGGAGGTGAAACCATTGGAAAGAACAGACGATACTAAGTCGAGGAGAGAACAGGGGCTTACCAATAAGTAATAGTGGCACGAATAGGAAGACAAGCAGTCGCTTCCTTGCCATAACCACGGATAAGATATTCGCGGTTGTCGCATGTAACTGCGCTGGAAAGGCCTGAAAGGCCGGTAACTTGTCCATCATGCTGCCTCCTTATGCAACACAGTGATACGTAGCGATAGACAGGCTATTAGGAGGCGGGGAGTATCTGACTATGTACTCAGACTATGCAACGATGTATGTTCAAAGGAATGACTAGGAAGAAATAATAAGACTAAGAAGAAAGAAGAAGAAGGCGAAGAAGAGAAAGGGAAAGGTTTACCTTCGTCGCGAGGACTGGGGACTCGGAGGGGAGAGCGAGAGTGTGGTGAAGCGAGCGGAGCAGACAGGCGGCGGGAGGAGGATGCTCACAGAAGAGAAATCGACGAAGAGGAATCACAGCGGTCCCCATTCGCCCCCTTTCGCTCCTAGCGGGCTAGTGTGCAATTTAGTGTACACTAGAAGCAGAAGGGGAAGCCAAGGACCGCCAAGCCGACAAGGCGAGGAATACCTATCGCTGGAAGGTCTCAACACGACTGTGTGGTCCTTGTGGGGTGTCGGTGCAAGTGGACCGTGTGAAAGTAGCGGCATTAGGGTCGTAATGAGGCCCAAGAAGTACCTGAACCCCGGCGATGTGGCACGGAAACCTTCTTCTTCTTGCTGCAGGTGAGCAGGAAGATGGCGGTGATGGCGGACGTAGCAGAAGATAGTATTACTGTGTAAGGTATGTAGGTCGTAAATAATGTGAAGAGGTATAAAAACAAATCTCAGTGATGGAAGCCGTCAGAAAACTGAAGTTACGTAGGTAATCCGTATTCCTAGTGGCGTCGCACGAAGACGTGAATCGGGCAATTGGATCGTAACAGCCAGAGAACGACAGAGACACCGGTTAGAGGCAGCAACCTGCGATGGGTAGGTAGGTACTTCATACCTTACATCTTGGATGTACCTACACATCTAGACCCCAACGTACCTGCCAACAGCACAGAACAGGCATAGACGTGATGAGAAATAAGGTGAGGTCGACTAGCTAGTACCCCGTAAGGTGCCTTCCGTGAGAGTGGCCCGTACGGAGTATGTACCGTACCGTAACTGTGATGCGTACGGGGCACTGCACCTTTGACGGAATCTTAACTCCATGCCTAATATAACTCTATCTTGGCCGGCCCCAACAATGCCGACATCAAAGTACCCGGGTAGATTTTTCCAACCGATGGATGTCTATTAATGAGCACATCTAGATTCTACGATAGTATTTAGTAAATTCTCGATTTGTCTCCCGTCGTATCCGTCTACTTTTCGAGAGATAGCGAGTTCCGTAGTGTTCTGCAGGTGGTAAATATAGCGATGGGTCTGCTTATTATAGCGGTACGCTAAGAGCATGAACCAGCAACGTTTACGGGCGCCATACGCGGTGACTGGTACAATTAACACGCTCTAACCAGTTAGAGCGCCCACTTTCGTGACGGTCGCGAAGAAAGTTCACCAGAGTGGATCGTCCAGTTGGCTAACGGGTCGTCGTTGCCAAAGGAATCCCGCATGTGTCCCGTATCCGTAGCTTTCTGACAGGTGAACACTGCAAGCTCATAGTTCCCACTTCCTCCCACTCTCTCTACCTGATCTTCCTCTTACACGCACCAACACCGCATCTTGAGTGCTTCAAGTTTCTACTACCTCGACGAGATGTATTACCAGTGCGGAATACTTCATAAGAGCAAGAAGTGCGGCATCATGGATCCGTGTGGCCTTGGGAGTTTCCGACCGGCATGCAGCTCAGGTATTACACCCACAAACAACAACCAGCGTTTCATCCAACAAGAGCATGAGAGAAAAGGCTCGGCCTTCGCAATTCTGCATTCGTTCTCTGGTGAGGAGACCGGATTAGTTGCCTGCAATTGGCAGACACAGGCGCGACGAGAAACCCTGGCTTGAATGCGACTTCAAGCGCTGCCTGCCAAGTCCAGTCTCCCGCATGCCGCTGGCCTAATAAGAGTCTCTGTGCAGAAAACCTGCCAATTTGTACAGTGCCGACATCCGATGACTCTCAATCATGGTGCTATCAGCCTGTCAATTACATAGCCATGATGCTTCTTGTTCTTCTCCTATTAGAGCATCTCCTTACCCTCATGCCTATTGCTCCTCTGGCTCCTCGTTGCGACTTTCAATGTTGGCCATGAAGAGACCGGAGACGAGAGGGTGGGAGGCGGGGATTGATAGGTGATTATGATAAGGCATGTTGCCGCCCATGATGGCATGGCGCAAGCACGCCACGGCTTGTTGAAACCTCGACTCGCTTGCCCGCACAAGCGTACATATACGGGATGGATGCTTCACTTCAGTACGCTGCTTCCTGCAGGGCCCTTCTCGAGAAAACTTTGTGTCTGCCTCAGACAAAGGACGAAGCGAGGTGCCGGGCCGACGTTGCTACGAAAATCTCGTCGCCTGCGTGCCTATAGATTGTTGATAGGCATTTCTTTCTCGACAGGATGCCTACGTACATACATATGTCATCGCCAAGAACGTGCAGCTTCTTACATCCCATGTCTGTATGTAGGCCAATCTCCCAATCCTGTTCGTTCAGAAAGGAATCACAGAAATGCCGTTACACCATCGGCACTTGATCCCATTCGCCTCAGGCCTCAGCAGAGACTTCTTACGGCACTTTCACTATACAGGTAATATGATATGACGACGCCACCGATATCGATATCCCAAGAATGGCGATATTGGGTCCGACCAACTAGCTTGTCCTGGCATCAACGTCCCGGGTTCAATAGTAGCACGAACAGAGCATGAACGGTTAAGGACATATTTATTATGCTTGGCGGCGAGAACGTGGTGATTGCGATCTTCATCCACCTACTTCGCACGTACTTAACATGACTGCGAATACTTACATCATACTACCATCGCGCATATCCTGTTTCTCGTCTTCTCTTCTCGTACCTCTTTCGCCTCAACAGAGATGAACGGGGCATGACGCAACTCTTGGTTCGTGCTTGAGCCCTGACCCCTACGATAGGCGGATCTAGCCCAGATCTGCGGATATCTAGCTCATACAACGGCGCTCTCTGCTTTCAAGAATCGGATCGATGCTAATATACTTGTCCTGGCGCGACCATCCAGGATGGGATTCTCATCAAAAGCAAGTTCTTCAGGTGAACGAAAACATATCGCCGATGAAGCCAGATTCATCAATGAGCTGGCGCACTGGTCTCTAGTCTGAATGACCACGCCAAGTATCTCCGCTGTCAGCCGACCGATCGGAGCGCCACG
Source organism: Xylariaceae sp. X167 (assembly GCA_028637775.1). NCBI lineage: Eukaryota > Fungi > Ascomycota > Sordariomycetes > Xylariales > Xylariaceae > Xylariaceae sp. X167. The sequence goes on along the minus strand of JAJFDK010000028.1, from coordinate 185,690 downwards.
ATGGGACATTCCGTGCGCTCTGCGTATCACATGATAGACGCTACGACATACGTGCCTAGCGCACCCACAGACCAACGCATCGTGCTTTTAAGCTCAACCGGGTTGGATCTGCCTATCATCCCCATTCCCCTCTCACTGTTTTAAATTGAATCTGAGGAACTCGGTTGCCTCGAGTACCTACTCGAATCTGGTTCAACACTATCGACGAGAAGGAGACGATATCACGTTGGCACGGATGCCAAAACGGATCGTGGCACGGAAAACTTGAGAACTTCACATGATTCTTCACTTCCTCCCCTTCCCTCCATATCCACGATTCCAACCCCTCGACCCGTCAACCCCAACCCACCCGCCGATCCTAGCATCAACTCAATCCACTCTCTTTCCTGCCCTCCCCTCCACTCTACTCCACCACCTTTCACTTCACACTATCACAACTACTTCGTACCCGATATCATTACCACCTACCTGACTGGTATTCAATCGCCCAGGCGTCCAAATAAGAATGATTCATACTTGAGGTTTAAACCACTCGTTCAACAAAAACCAAAAGAAACAAACGAGCCTGGAGATTCATGTCGGCCACATGCTCGACCAGAAAGAAATTCCATCTGGACTTGACCGCCAATACCCAATTGCCAAACAACACGAGGTGGCCGGTTATTTAACTGGTGGCAATCCCACCAGGAACCGAATTCAAATCAGTCTTCGGGAGCTCAATGGAGATTCGATATAGCCTACTCCGTACTTTACATACATACGTGCGTACGTATGGAGTAGGCAGAAGTTCTCCATGACCGTGTGAATCGGTCGATCAAACGTCGTTGAATCATATCATTCAACAACGACAAATGGCTACCGGGAAGAAGACAAGAAAGCGAGCGAGCATACCTACTTGGTACGTCTCAACGCTTCTAAGTCTTGTTACGACGACTTATGGGTGCCTAACTCTCATCCATCTCATGGATTGCAAGAGGGCTACAAATCGGTCACTCACCACGTAAATCCTCACTCGGGCCTTGACCACCGCGCAATGGCTTTACGCTGCGAGGTAGCTATATCCTTGAGTGTTCGAAGACTACAAACGAGCCGTACCGAAAAAAATACTGAGTTGAAAGTTGAACCGCCAGCTGAGTTATCACTAACAAGGCTTGGTGTCGCTGGAGTTTTGATTCGTCCCAACTCCTACGAAGTACGGATTTGTAGTCTCGGACACTCAGGAGATACATAAGTCGATGGGTAATATGAGGCTGGCATGAATATCTGTCAGGACCGAATTGTACCTAGCCTTCGAGCAGTCAAAATCAGTCGGGTTTTCATGAGCCGACTGTACGGAACGGTCTACTCATTAAACAGACGAGACAGAGAAAAAAAAAAACTCTTTTGCTCACGACGGTATAGCGATCCATCGTCTAAACATCAACAATCCCACAAAAGACCGACACGGATCTTAATTCGGTCGATCACCTGCGACAAATAACACATGTCCATTCACTCGGCCGATCACCAACAGCAATATCAAAAAGTCAACTAAACCCAATCTACTCGTACATCGTACACGAATCTAGCGGCAGGTCAAGTACGCAAGGTAAGGAACTTAAGGTAAGGTAAACGATCTAAGTTAAAGCGAGGTAGCCCTCTGAAACCTAACCACGAGCCCGATCAGAATCACTTAACCATCGAAAGCGATGAAGTCAAAATTAGGCCGATCATGAAGCCTTGCTTGCTCATAGAGAGAAAGAAGAAGAAGAATCTAAATACACACAATAAAAAGTCTAGTTAAACAACTCCCGCAAAGCCTCGAGGCCAAGCCGAGATAAAAGAATCGTATCCCTCGGTATCAATACAAGAATATAATAAAACAAAAGAGAATCCGTCTCATATGTAGACGCATATGGTATTTGCTAACTCTGGCAATGAAGAGAAGAAAGAAAAGAATCGATATGCAACAAGGACATGGTTCAAAACCGTCAAGATAGGTAATTCACCAACCCTCCATGCTACAACGTAGGTAAGTAGTAATAGTAGTAATAGGCCATGGTTGGAATCTCTCTCATCGCAAACGTAGAAATCGTATTTGCTTTGTGTGTGGGAGGGTTATTGATGATAACCCCCCCTCCACGCCATAAATTATCATTCGCATAACACGATGTTCAATGTTTCTCTCCCAAATCATTGCCCAGAATAAAAAAAAGAATCCGCCCCCTTTCCTCGAAAAAAGTATAGGTTTTTTTTCGTATACACATGCCATACGGCAGATGGCTCAAACGTCTCTGTCCAGCAAAGCTCGCTACCTCCTAGCAGAGGGGATCGTGCATACTACTATGTTCAGACGGTAACAGGAGCGTCACCCTTGGGCTTGTTGATGTTCTTAGCATACGCACCGCCAATGTTACCTGTGAATGGATATTAGTTTCGGTCCATACTCGGGAGTACTCAGATAGGTAAATGACGACATACCAGGAGGGTAGTAGTTGCAGACGCTGTACCAGGCATCGAGAGTGGAGTAGGCAGTGCCGGCGGGGCAGAACTGCACAGCACAACCGACGCTGGTGGAGCCGGCCCAGACGAGCTGGCTCAGGTGACCCCAGCCCTCGAAGTTGCTCATGTCCGGGGTGGCCTCTCCGTAGTAGGAAGGCAGGAAGTTGTTGAACTCGCCATCGTACCACATGTTGGTGGTAGCCATCTTGATGGCACCGACCTCACCAAGAGCCTGAGCGCCAGAGCTCACACCGTACAGGGCAATGTTCTGACCGTAGTTACCGTCACCTTCGGTCCTATATGACGATTAGCAATCGGAATAGGGTTAGGAATCCTCCACTACGTACATGTCGTGCGCGAAGACGCAGGTCTTGGCTGTGTTCGCAGCGTATCCGGCAATCTTGTCGTTCCAGGTCATCTCAGGAGAAGAGTGGTTGGCACGGTGGATGTTGTGGTGGAAAAGCGTCTCGTACTGGAACGAGCCCGGTGCGGGACCAGCCGCAGCCGTAGACTGAGCCGGGGCGGGTTGCTTCTCAGCGGCACTGGTAGACTCAGGAGCTGGCTCCTGGGAACTCGAGGGCTGAGGTTCGGGCTCGGGAGTCACGGTAACAATGACGATAGGCTGGGAAGTCGTGCTGGGCTGGGGCGGAGCCTGAGAAGGCGTAGGCTCGGGCTGGTCATCATCCTCGTCCTCATCGTCACTCGGGGCAGACATGGTCTTCATCTCGTTGGAGGGAGCCTCGTTCGTCTTGACGTTAGTCGGCGCAGATTCAGTCGACATAACATCGGTTGGCGCAGGGTCGGCAGCGTGGGTAGGCTTAGCCTGAGTGGGCTTGCTGTGAGGGTGAGTCACGGCAACCTTGACGGGCGTAGGAGCAGGGGCGTTTCCGGTGACGGTGACGGTGTAGTATTCCGTAACAATATCGGTCTCCATGACGCGCTTGTCGAGGGCATTGTTGGCCAAGGCCAGGGCCGCGCCGGTAGCCGCAAGAATGATTGACGACTTCATATTTCCGTTTGTTCAAGTGTTGGAAGATGAACTATATACAATGTTAGGCACGAAGAATTGAAACTGAATGGATGAATGTTTGTATGAAGATTTGCAGAACGAAAAGAATAAAAAAGATCGTAGTGAATGCGATATAAGTCAATGCATATAAATGATGCTAGGCTGCAGAAGGGAACTTGATAGAATGATGAGCTGTCACACGCGTCACTTCCCAACGTGGACAGCAACTTGTACTTTTTGGCGCTCCCGTTATTGTCCAATGGTTCAGATCCAGACTCGGGACTTCATGGTTCTTTGCCCATGTGTGCTGGCTTTGTTGACGTCAAAGCATTGAAGCCCAGTCCGACTTCTCGAAGACAAGGAGAGCTGCCACGAGTGTACACTAAAGTACAATAGGCACGATGAAAGAAGAGGCCTATTATAGCACGCATGTCATGTGGCACTGACCTTTGTTTAGGTGGTGAGGCAAGTCTGGTATCGTAGACTGTAGCCCGTGGATAAGACACGCAAGGGAGCGATCGAGACGAGACGGTTAGTGCGTGAGTGAGTGAGTGAACTCGGGTAGCTGAATGAGTCTTTCGACGGGAAAAGAGTCGAGCTGGAATGTTTGGTTCAAAAGTGCGAAGCAGGAATCAAGGGACGACTGGCGCCCGATGGAAAAGAAAGAAGAGAAAAGGCAAAGGAGTGAAGAATTGACTCAATCAACTGGCCACGAGAAGGGTGGAGAGACGGTGTGAGTCGGGTCGAGAGCGAGAGTGGAAGTCTTTAAAGGAGCGAAAGTGTGCGTGAGGCAGACACGGAAGCAGGAAAGAGTGTAAGTGGTTGGCTAAAAAAAGGACGTGGTGCCGCGAACAGGCGCGCTGATATACCAGGTGCGGGAGAGGGCAAGGGGAGGAGGAGAGGACGAAGCACGAGGTGAGAAGTGAATGCTGAGAAACAACAAGACGGAGTCGGGAATTAAAGGTGCTGTGGGGCCAGCATGAGGTGTGCGGCAAGAGTGCAGGTGCAGGACTGGACGGATTATTTTGTGTGTCAGATCCCTGCCCTGTCCGTGGCTGCCAGTCTGGGTAGGCATCGTAGTGTAGCGACTGGCGTAATCCCGTCGTGAATGGCCAGCTGAGGCAAGTGGCACGGTCTGGGAACGGTTAGTTGCCCTTGACCCGGTGCTGGACTGGAAGTCGCAAGTCGCAAGTCGCTGCCAGCCAGAGGAGATCGCAGGGGTCGACGTGAAGCGGTTGCAGCGAATAATTCACAGGCGACGAGAGCACGCATGCCTGTCATCAGGTACCCGCGTGTACCCGCGCATCCACGGGCGAGTGTGGAGTACATTAGTGTACAACTCTCTTGCCTGACATGCTCGACTTAAACGGCCTGCTGGGTCTTGCTAATTTCCAGGTGTCCGCCTAAAAGGACGGTCGGCTGCCCCTCCGTCTATGAGCCCTCGGGAGGACAAGTGCCATATGGAACTCGCACCTCTCGGAGTTCGTATACGTCCATATTCCGCATGGTACTAGAAAATTTGACAGCAATGTCATACTTCTAATGAGCCCAGAAGCTTAGAGATTATCTCATTCTATCGGGAATCAACGATTTCTGCATACAATCAGAGGTAGTACACTGCCTCGCTCATTGCTTACGCTGCCTGTCACATGCTTTCGTGATCTCTGTCTGTGAATAGCAGTAAAACCTGACAAGTACACACTTACGGCAGACTTACACGATTTAGTAAGTGCAAGTCGCTCAGAGATCTAGAAGATCCAAAGACTTCGCTGTTCAACCACAACAATTCCATCCCTCAAGTCGAAGATTCCCATCCTTTTTATGTCCCTCTGCTCTTCAGCTCTTCGTCGTCGCGACCGTCCGTTTAGCACCCGTCGCCATCTAGCTAGATTAGTACGTTTCATCACCTTGCTAGCGTAACGGTACCTTGCAGATCTTGTTTCCAAGATTTCGAGCCCTGCCCGAGCGGGACTAGCGCTGGTGCCCTGCTCCCCTGTAAGCGCGCCGAAGTGATACGGTCCCTTCGGATTACTTTAGCTAAGGAGCTAACTGAAGTCCGTATCTGACCTGCGAATTGCATTGCGAATTGCAGCCTGTAGGGCTCATCTGTTAGCGACCTCAGGCTTACACTAGGTGCCCTAGTCCTGGCTAGAGACGCTACCGGCGAGGTCGCCAACTTCACCAAGCCCCAGAGTCCATACCGGTAGTGGGAAATCAGTGCAAAATTACGTATGTGTACGGCCCACCTGCACCGTTCCCTCCCACTCACAATGAACCCGACCCCTTTTCGGGGTGGGCCCCATCTCTTGGATCGTTGATGTGGGTGTAATCGGTGTTTAAAGTGAGTCCCGTAGGTTATCACGATTCACGGGAGCTTGCACGCTTATCTCCCATTACGGCAAAGCAATGCAATCGTGATGTAGCTGAGCTCCGAGCTCTGTCGGCCATGGGGCATCCACGATAATCCGTACAATCAGTCAGCTCTTTGTAAGAGTAAAAGGGGTTCATGTCCGAGATAATGTGACAAGAGAACGACAAGTTGTGGGTGTGAAAAAAAAAGGGAAAATATCGCGGGCAGCAATTGAAGTCTTGAAACGACCGCAATCTCGGCCGCGGTTATGTACGAAGTAAACCGTATTGGTCAATTCCGTAACGGATGCGGCCACAGCGTTTGTGGGGCTCCCCCGGTCGACGGTCGCCTCCATCAGCAATCAGTCTGTAACAGCCACAGTTGCCAAGGGCAACTTCTCTCGACAGTGCTTGGTCAACTCGGCCAATTCCTTCAATTCCTCTCAGCCCTGTATCACCAGCCACTCGTCGCATTGCGGGCGTGTAAGTCGCATCTCAGATTAATCATTGATTCGAGCCATTGAGAGTCAATGGTGGCTTGACGGGATAACATGATGGATATCGGTACCTTCGTCATGTGAGTTAGATACGGATTCGTTGTTGACATCCGTTTATTACGGTATACTCCGGCGCAACGAGTGCTGGTCCTGATATTGCCCAGGAGCAACCAGGAATGGGATCATGGATCACCACTGAAGCCCGTTGGCTACCTAATTACTGGCGACTAGGGGACTCCAATTTACTTAGCTCTGGCTTCTAGTCTCTGGGCCTAATGTAGGCGATATTGCACGTAAGGTAAGCTGAAGGAGAAGCCCTACGGACGACTTTCGGGATGACTTCCAGTACTGTGCTAGCACTGCCAGGCTCACCAAATAAACAATGCACGCTAACCGTAGGGCATCCCGTAGCGGTTCCGTCGGTCGTCGACATAATTTATGAACTTATGTAGGTCATCGCTCATCGCCATCACCTACAGTACCGGCGCCGCGACAATCGCGTGAGGTACGAGGGAGTAGTTGGCTGCTAGTGTAGATCCTTAGACAGATAGTCAGTAATACCTGCCGGTGTTATAGCTGCTATAGTTGCCGCATTATGAAGTCTGCACTTCGTACGGGTTACTTGAAGTATTCTGCCGGTATGTGCTCGTAACTTGCAAATCGTTGAAGTTGACGGATACCGGTACACTAACACCTATCACATTGACTTATTTACATCACCCTTTTCGTGATGCATCATGCCCCCAGCCCCGCTGGCCGTCGAGCAGAGTAGATCGGGTCCAGATCGGGTCCAGATCGGATCCGAGCCGGTTCTCCTAATAAAATTGAAACGTAAGAGGCGTTCAATGTTTACTCAGTCCTTGTACAGTATTCCTTGCGTTGTTCTAGCGCTAGAAAACGCAACGAAGCCCTCGAAAGTCGTTTGTTATTAACTCAACTCAACTCCGTCTCCACGTGTAGCTTAGCCATCGCAGATGGCCGGTGCTGGCAAGTTGTAACCCGTGCTCCTGTGCCTTGGGCATGGGCAGGGATGCAGAATACGGGTATGTAGGCAAACGCAGGTCCCCCATTCAACTATTTCAGCTCGTTACCGTAGGTCCGGATTCCACGGCCGAATAATCGCTGTACTCCGTGTCCATCCCAATCACACTTAATCGCGAGGGACCAGTTACCGTACTGTGTGTTGCTTGTTGCCTGTTGCTTGTTCTTGTCTCGCCCTGTTCTTTTAAGATTGATATATATAAATTCGATTTTTAAGACATTTTTCTTCTTGTATTTTCTCTGTTTCTCCCTGAATTCACGGAAGACGCCGTAGAAACTAACAATCCAGTAGTCTTGTATTTCCCACTGTTTGTTGTGTTGCGATCGCATGGTCGGGATCCCCTCGCGGCCGCTTCGCTTATGGTGGGCTCGTGCACGATGACAGGTGAGAAAGAAGAGAAGAACGTCAACATCATCATGGGTCTGTTTCAGTGCTCAACTCGTACCTACATACATACTACACACATTATGTTCCCGCTTGCGACGGCGTGTAGCGACATGACTGTTCCGCTGTATCACTGCATGTCCGCATCGATATTGGGATCCGAATGATGCGAACACAGCATCATGACTACGCATGCGAAACGGGGTCAATCGGCCGACGTGAAGGATTCACAGGCCCTCCTCCAGATCTAGTCATTCAGAACAAGTTGCAACTTCAGAAGTGAGACACTCTGACACGACAGGCCCGGGCGAGAGCAGAAAAAGGAGCAAAAGTACGTGAGATGTTTTGCGCAGGAGTAACCGAACTATTCAGCAGTGGAACCGACTTACTCTTTCTCTTCTTCTCTGTAAGAGTCCAACATGAATCTCGTAAGTTGACAATGTTGTGAGAATGATATCAGATCCGTCAACTATTTTCGTTCTGGACTCCCATCCTTCCGTTCAACGATGGCATAATCTGAATTCTCTCGCCGACGCAAGCCATCCCACGGACTTGGTCAACGGGACACCCCCAGTGACTGAGTCGCGACAGCTTCAAAACTCCGTCCAGACCCGTCATAGCATAGTCATTCCTGAACAAAAAACAGGAGAAACATAAAACCCCGACACGTGGCGTACATTTTGGACTTCCCCTATCACCACGGAGGCTATAGCACGTCACGGTTTGTTTCGCAATGCGCCGGGTAGGTAGCCGAGATCAGTCACATTGTGCCCTCTACACGATACCGCATGATTCAGAATCTGTGTTCATCTCCGGCTTCCAAGGTGAACCCTTCAATCCTCAGCATAACGCGCTAGATTGCTCCAGAAAGAACGAGAAAGAGCCCAGCATCCGAGATTCCGTCTCTCTCCCTCATCTCCATGACGACGCCTCTTTCCATCGTCTTCATGCCATCAAAGACACACTAGATAACTCCGAATATTCTGCCCAGGTAACACGACAACGCCACCGATCCCATGTGCTTCTCTTCTTTTCTCTCCGACCAATGTTGATCAACCAACCACTTCACCATCCATAGTCCGGTCCCTTCAACAAAGTTCCTGGATGCATATAAAGGGTCGTGTTTCACGACGATATTGCTTCTATATTGCAGGCCAGGGTCCTCTAAGGACCATACGGCATGCAGCATGTAGGTCTGCTGGCTGATGATGGTGGCTTGTAAGTTGTTTCTCAAATACGGATTCCAGGTAGGACACACAACAATCTAGAAAAAGGAGATAATATGTAGACTTCGTTCCTGGGCCTGGATTTGAATGACAGATCCCCCCTATGACCCAAGGCCCCGGAAACACAACCGACCGGTCCAATCGAGATAATCATCACACAACGCCTCAAATCATCATCCAGTAATATTCATCCCACGTGCGAGCGAGGCCCAGATCTGGCCGTCAAGGTAGGCCGTAGTTATGATCCCTACGAGTAGAGTCATCATCCAATCGCCACATCATAGAATCAGAGTATCACAGCCCTCAGAAAAAAAAATCGGCAATTGCGAGCCCATGTCTCGCTTCCAAACGACATCAACCCCCTCGTGACGTTTCAACAACGACACAAAACTCTTCCTGCTCTTCTTTGTCCTTCGACTCTATCTCCCTACTCAATCTACGTCAAACATAGCATCCAGCCAACCACGGCTTGCCGTCTATATGTGTGCGCGGGTAGCTACGACTGCACGACTGCAGTGTATCCCGTTTTCTTCTTTTCAGTGATCCCCCTTGCAGCCGGACTCGCAATCCCGCGGGGGCAAAGGTAACACGCGAAAAGATCTGCCTCGTGATGCACAAACAAAACATGATTCCCTCATCGCGAAAGAGAGATATATCATGTTACCAATGCACATACCTATATCAAGACATTTAGTGTTCCTGTTGAACGCAGACGGATTCCGGCTAGGCTCTTTCCCATGGATTCGTCTTTTGCGCATTCCTCGCATCGCTATGAGTGAGATTCCCATCATTCTCAATCTTTATTCTCAACCTTCGTAAGTAGCGCAACGGTGCAACGCAATCACAGTACCGCGCTAGAAAGGCATAGAAGATTCCTCGCCCCTTCATCATACTCTCCAGTCCACGTGCCGAGTCTCGATCTCGCCCCTGATCCTCAAATCTGTCCGCTGCGGCGTTATCAGAAACCGTGGCTTGAACCCCCGCCAGAAGTATCAACACGATGGTTTGACATCCTGCAGGCAAAGCAGCCACCCGCCCCTGATGAGATGCGCCACCTGTTCAACTTCTTGTCTGGTAAGGTAGGGTAGGGTCGTATTCCACTGCGCAATGGAGTACGGCGCGGTAAGCACTTTAAAATCCTGTTTTGATGGTCATCGACGATTCGGTATTCGCCTAGTTATCTAGCGCGAGACAGTGGTGAAGACGTGCATTGGGGCTTGATTGTGCTTCGTCCTCAAAACTTGGAAGATGAGGGGACGAGGGGATGATTGAGAACCTGCATAGACGACTGCTTGGTGCCGTGGATGGTATCTCTTGGTGACGGCATCTTTCGTTAGTCTCTAGATATCCCGTGGATAGTACCAGAAAATGGCCCGGATCTGAACGGCTGTATGCTGTCGCCCCTGTAGTTGTACTTGAGCTTGATGATACCGTGAAGCAAATATAAAACTGCAAGGTTCTAGGTTAGATATCATGACCATGCACATCCCACCCGTGCTTCGTACTCGCCAGTATCGCCGTGCCTCACTCCTACATGAAAGCGAAAAGCAGTGATGACATGTCACATAAACATCTACATTATCCGTCGCTGTAGAGCGTGGTACCTGCATACGGGCCGAGTTTGAAGAGAGCGGAATGGGCAAACAATGTTCGCAGCCGTTGATCGGAACCGAGCCGAGTTATCTCACGGGATAGGGGCGGATTGGGGACGGAATCGGATAGGAGACGGATATATTCAAGTCTGCCAACCAGAGTCGAGGAGACTGCGGCAGTGTGCTGTTGAGCCGAGCTCTTCTGCCGGGCAAATCGGGAGGGTTCGAAATATGTGGTGGTCGTTAAACTGGGAGGTTAGTTGGCGATGTGTGTTTTCCCAGTTCTACAGGTCTGGTTCCGTCGCATAGATAATGCCAGCGTCCGTCTTGTACAGCCAGTTAAGCAGGGATCTGAAATAAATGAGATAACAACTCGTGCTCCATCAAAGTTGCTCAATTGAACACGTTAATCACGAATATCACATCATGGAACAAAGGACTATGCTGTCAGAATTAACGAGAACATAAATTCATGTGACCGTACGCATAAGGACATAGAACAACCGGCTTGCTTGACGCCCTTGTTGTATTTATGTACATACCATCGTCCCCGCGCTTAGGACGAATCTCTAGAACTCCGTAGGTAGGGAAAACGTTTGCGCCCAGCGTCTTTTGTGTTTACTGAGACTGGGCCCGAGCAGAAGGGGGTTCAATTGATTTGCCTAGAGGGGGCTGACCAGGGTCTCTCAGTATGGGGTAGTGAGCATATATCTGTTTTGTGCGGAGGTGGACGGGGACCTGGTCCTTGGGGGCGTCTGGGATCGTCTTCTCGAGTTTCTGGAATATATAGATTAGTATGGATGGGAGGAGGGAGGTTGATGGTCCCAGGCTCACGAGGTTGTCGAAGACGCATTGGTTGAGCTTCCACTCGGCCTTTCGGCACTGCCAAAGCTGGTGGTTGTTGTTGTCAAGGCACTTCCAGTGTCTCTGGAACTCCTCTAAGCAGTGCTTGTTGATGTCCTCGACTCTGCAGTGACGCAATGCTATCAGTATATGTACAGCTCTGCTCGGGTACTTCTATCGGTTGGATGGACGGATGACATAGGCGCCCGGGTACTGCGAATGACGAGGATGTCATGATAGAGGCTCGTTGACGTACACACTGGCGGCGCATCTCGTAACGCGGCGACCTTCCTTCAGGCATTCGAACTCGCCCTTGCCCGGGTTCTCGGTCTTACATTGCATGTAATCATCGTTGTAGGGGCGGCATCGGGCACCAATGAAGAACGAGGCGGAGAGAAGGGGCGCAGAGGTAGCTCCGATCTCCTTGACCGAAGGGATCGACTCCGGAAGAGGAGTGGTGTCATAGAGCACCTGCTGGTTGAAGCTGCATCTCCATTAGTGATCGAGGCATGACGCTGTTATGAAGTGGACGAAGGATATCCGGCGCTTTTCGCGCTCACAGATGTCGCATATAGTGACAGACAAGACTTACATGGCTTTCCGGGCCGCCATGATTGCGTTGACGTCGAGGTACAAAGAGCGATGTCGTCGTTCAACGAGGAAGCTCGGGATTGGAGCCGCTGCCGGCTAGTCAACACTCGCAAATTGAAACCGCTGATTGGCTTCAGCCACAGAAATTCATGGCACACTGTGGCTCACCATGGTTAATTGAAGTGGCGTAATGGAGCTCAATACCGTGCGGATCATCATATAGGCACTGTCAAAACACTCATCGATATCATGATGGCGACTCCTACGAAGTATGTTGACGGCGTATCTAGGGAATTATTGCCTATCTTCAATGTCGAAGCATGGTCAATTTATCTATTTCAATCATATAAATGTGTCCTAGGCGTGCATAGTATTCGGAAGAAGATGCTTTGCAAAAAACATTATGCCGTAACATCAGACTATTCCAACTGGCCGTAGCGATCGTGAACATGTTCTCTAGATCGAAGCTCACTTTGCTCCTGTTGTCATCCCAGCCAGATGGTATATAAGACAAAGTAGTAGAATAGACTGTCACGTACGACCATACCCACTGGAGAACTCGGGATCCCGTCCGCTCTCCCATAGATAAGCCGGTGAGGGCCAGATTAGTAGTTGGGTCGGTGACGACCAGCGAATCCCTGGTGTTGTACGTTTTTTTATATTTTTTTCGACTTTTTTTGCCCTCTTTTACGAGCTTTTACTTCGTGTCAACAATATGCTGAATGCTGGCGCGAGTGACTTTATGATCACTTTACATTTTTGTCTGTTGATGCAATCGTTTAGCAATCCCGCCTCCCCTTTTTCTTTGGGCGCAGTCGATACATCTCACTAGGATGAACAAACCGTCGCCTCCTGAATCTCGATGAGAGCCCTGAGGACGACTATTGACGCGCTCTGTGGCATCAGATCAAGCCATAGACAGATCTATTCGTGTGGATCAATCTCGATTTGCCGCCATGTCTCAGCCCTTTGAATTTTTCATGCCACTCCGTATCATGGATACATAGACTGTAGTTCATGCGAGCTTAGCGAGCGCCTCACAGAATGGAGTCGGCGATCTCGTATATGTACAAGATGACGATTGCTATTTCTCGTCGTCCTGTGGGGATAGAACTATCAGCCTTTGCCTGTCTATCCCGTAAGATATCTGGACGGGCAGAGTCTCATGTCACACCGACTATACCGCAATGGCCGACATGTACGCAGAATAAAGGCCTCTGCTCCTAAACAAGCGCCAAAGAGTTGAGCTCTTCATGTTCAAATCCTAGGTCGCGTGTGCATATCGAGAACCTAGCTTTGACGAATTGAATAGACATTCCCAATAACTGACGAAATAAACCTTCCCGTCTTGTCCTCGGAAATCTGAGAATGGTCATCGTATAAAACATGTTTCCATATTTTGTCCATCTATAAGTTTTGCGTATCGTAGACACCAAGACTGGAACGGACGGTTTTCCTATTTAGATGCCGCCATAAAGGGGGCCCATAGACCGTGACAGACTCGATCAATCGTACTCTCGACTATGAGCCTGAACTCAACCGGTCAGTTGATAGCCTATCATATCGGAGTGATCGATGAGTCCATGTCACGTAGCGGATCACCCGAGGCGCGCGTTAAGTAGTCGTACCAATTGTTCGCTCGCCTTGCTCAAAGTAATTGCTTCAAGTGACAACCATAGTCCGATTCGAGCGATTATCGAGCGATCATGAGACAGCTGATAAATAGGCAAGACCATGCCTAATGGCTTGATATCAGGCCCCGGGCGATCGCTGAGCGCTCATCGCTTCTGGAAATAATATGCGGATATTGCACCGTCCAACCTCTTTGAAATCACCGATTTGATCAACAACTCGTGGTAGAATTAAACACCCTCTTTGCCATAGACAAGGTCACACCTATGGTGCTCTGCATCTTAAGCACATCCCTTTAATTGGTGTCCAACCTGGACTGCGTCGCGATGATTTGGGTCCATGCTGGAGGATCCAGTTCCCAGTACTCACCAATTGCTCTCTGATCACTCGTGACGATAAGTTTCTCCATGGAAAAAACGTTATAAATCGGCCAATCACGGCGGTAACATCAGCAATCGATGAGGCACGACAGGCTACCCTGGAACCAGGCTGTGTGTATGCCTTTAATCCAAAGGGCGAGGTCATAACCCTCATGCGGTTCAAAGTTCGCCCTCCATATTACCTACCGTCAACCCGAGTGTGTCTGCCAATTTCAGGGGTAATAGGCACTTACATCCATGTGCGATGTCGGAGTGACATGCTTCCCTTTGACTCTGTCATACACATCCACAGAGCTGGACAACTCTGTCGCTCGCTTATGCCCGTCTCATTGTCAATCTCACGGGGAAGCTCCTCGCGTTTGTTGAATTCGAATTGATCGCTGTTTATCGCTGCCTTGAAGGAAGCCATAGTCAACCACTGCGCAACGGACGAGTAAGCCGAGTTGCTACCAAGACCAGTGAATCTGGAGATAAACAGCTGAGCAACAAGACAATTAAGTCTTGTAGAAATTCCGCCAATAGATCAAGCTTATAGAGTTAGTGCTTTTGCGCTTCAGCATAAAAATGCAGCCTTCAGCTTTGATCGAGAGCTTGTCGTCAGCTGAGACCGTTTCGCTGAAGAGCTTCTCTTGCCACTGAACGCATGGGGAGGTAAGAAAGATGCCTTCACTGGTGTCAGGCATCATATCTGTGCAACTCGGTCCACCAATGCGACACCCTTGCAACAATATCAGACTGCATAATCCGTAGATATACAGAATATTACCGTGATGGACAGCCAGGTCAGAGGGCACACACCCAAACAGCATATCGACAACACCACTTCATTATGATCGTCGTCTTTGGATCATCAATTTGGTTCTCCAAGCACAACCGATTCGTGCCCAATACTTGCGATCGACTCTGTTTATAGTAGTACCGCTCCGCAGTGGTGTTATCACAGAGTTGCAGTGAACTCCCTTTGGGTATGGTGGTTTCCTGCGATGAGCGGCCAGACCAAGGTCGACGTCCACCCGGGCCCGCTTCGTTATCTCGCGATGTTGATACGGAATACACGTGGCTAACGTCAACGGCCCATCTGCTACGCATGCATTCGCGCAAAGTCGAAACCGCTGCTAGCGTCAGCGAGTGTCAGGCCACCTGCCGAAAGCGATATGGCAGGCTTGACGGAAAGCCATCGCTATTCCGGAGACATCGGGATGCCGTGGCGAGAGCACGCTGACCTTTACTACATCCAGGGCTCCGGTGCTTACTATTCGCCAGTGTATCTGCCGAGCTCTGCAAAGAGATGGAGGGACGAATACTCGTAGGTCAAACCGGCTGGTGATTCGTAACGTTTTGCGGAGAGATAATCCGTCACAGTCGATGATACGGAATTCCCACCCGGAGTAATGCACGGCTTATCTCCGGTCATCTTATCTCGATCCCTTCTCATTGGCCAGAGGCACCTGTTAACTCCGTACGAAAGTGGCTAGTAATCACAAATGTGATTGGCCCCAGCCACACTTTGATAATGGGCCTAACCGCTTTGAAAGGGGTATCCACCAAGTGTACAAGCGGAAAGGTACACTCACATAGGCTGAAAGTATCAAGTTTTACGCAAGGAAGACCTCCCAGAGGTGCAGCCGAGTCGAGCTGCCAAACTCTTGACGGTCCGTCTGGGATGTTGGCAGCACTCCGTGGATGACTAGCCCCTCAGGGGTATCTCATTCACCACGTACCTACCTAATACGAAATTCCTGCATATCTTGGGAATTTACAAAGCTATTGGGGACATATAATGAAAGATTCATAGAAAAGGAATGGGAGACAGAATAGCGGAGTTATCTGCAAATGAGTAATCCGTAGGAGGGCATTTCGGCTTGCCATTGACTGCTTGCCATTGATTTCAGACCGGCAGCACTCAGGCAGCTTTATTCGGTCCGTCAGCTCTGCTCGGTGCACAGATACTAATACGGAATAGGTCTAGCTGTGGATTCCCGGCGAGATGACCCACCAATAAATGTACTTTATGGAGAAGAAACCCGACCATATAATGGGTATTGCAATGTAATTCGCTACCGTAATGCTGAGCACATATACCTGAAAATACTTGTATTAGCCCCTGGTTGAGTAGCCGTGTTTTGTACCGTGCAAGGGAAGGTGAAGCTGGCCGGCTCTTTTTGTTTTGACGATCCACGCAACCCACATCGCTGCAAAGCTCGCCTTGCCTGACGTACCTCTTCCATTCCAGAACAAAGAACTGCACAGCGATACCCATTCCCCGAACTTCTTGCGGTTAGGAAGCTATCCTCCATACCGTCTGTCACGACTTCGCCAGTCGCATTATCTTAGAATTCTAGACGCCTGATTCCCCCCAGTTCGATACGATACAGCACCTCGCCCACTCGCAAGCTGCGCAGACCTCCAGTTTTGGCGACAGTTTGACGGCGACGATATTACCAGCAAGAAGCCGTCTTCGCCTTTCCAACACGATTTAATCCTCGACACGCCGCAGCCGTTCGCTTCTACGCTTCCCATTCAATAGCCAAACCTTCACGTCCTTGCGCGATGTCTCTCTTCGGTCGCCCGGCGTCCACCCTCGGGACTACCAGCAGCGCCTTTGGTCAATCTACAACTACCAACACCAGCGCCTTTGGTTCACCTGCAGCTACCACCAACACAGGCAGCATCTTCGGCCAGCCTGCGAACCAGACTCAAGCTCAGACACAACCTCAAACGACCGGCGCTTTTGGTGCGAGTTTATTAGGACAGCCCACAGCCCAGCAACAGCCGCAGCAACAACAACAACAGCAGCAACCCGCCGCCGCATCTTTCTTAGGTGCTAGCCAGGCCGTGCCTCAAAACAAGAGTTCTCTATGGGAGCCTGGCCGTGAGTCAATTGGTATGTGATCTACGCGCAAGATATCCTGGTTTACATGCTAATGGGTCCCATTTTGTAGGCCATAAGTCGGTCAAAGATCAAATGGAAAGTGTTATCGCCAAATGGACATCCGACAACCCAGATACCGTTTTCAAGTACTACTTCTACAACAATGTCGGCGCCGCACGCGTTCCTTTCTTCCAACCTGGCCCGGGCGAGGATCCCCGAGAATGGGAGCAGGCCGTGCATGACAAGCCAGCTCCGGGCTTCATGCCTGCACTGGCTACCGGATTTGCTGGCGTGAGCGAGAGACTGAAGATGCAGAGCCAGGTTCTGGCGAAGTACCGTCTCATCCTGCACCAGATCAACTCCTCGTTGGACGCCATCCTATCCCAGCAAGACCTTCAGACGAGTGTGCGGGCGCTGAATGCGCGCCGGAAACACGCGATGCTACGACAACGATGCCTCACCCTGGCGACCAAAGTCCAAGTTTTGCGCAACAAGGGTTACTCTCTGGATAAGGAGGAAGACGATTTGAAGATAAAGCTGGAAACTCTCGACCAGACCTTGACGGACCCCGCTCTCAGTGCCCGAACCGAGGAACTCTGGAGTCGCCTTTTACATCTCAGGGGATACGCCGAGACATTACGGGATGAGATCGAACGGCGGGGCGCCGAGCCGTCAGAGGGTCTTGGAGAGGAAGTCGAGACTAAGGCGAAGAAGGTAAGGCTATTCAAGTATGAAGGTATCGTCGTACATAGTCGCTAACGATTGTTATAGATTCTGGAGGACTACGACAAGCAGCTTCAGACATTGAAAACCCAAGTGGGAGCAATTAAGAAGGACTTCGAAGAGTGGCAAACCGAGTCAAAGGCGACATCGAAGTAGAGATTATGAATATTAAGCACCTTGTGCCGCCGTGGCACAATGCCATACAGACGCATATGAATGGCGACATTTGGTGGCCAGTGGAAAGAGAACTCAGTTTCAGGAGACACGTTTGCTTGCTTGCTTGCTTGTACTATCATAGAAAGAGAGCGAGTGGTAGGAAAATGGTGCATAGTCTACGGCGTTTTGAGATGTGATTAATCAGTCGTCGTTCACGAGATGCGAAGTGCGCGGTACAGGCTTGCGCCCATGTGGAGTAGTTGAGAATCTCTTTGTCGCATGATGCTTTTGCTTCGCTCATGTTGTAAATTGCAGAATTAGAGTGGTATCCAGTGTCATATTTCTGAAATGACGCGGCGAAAACCCCCAATTCGATGATGCCATGCCATGCTTATGCATTGGTATATGTACAGTTCAGTAGTGTTACAACCCGGAGTAAGGCAGACTTGTCAATTGTGTACAAGTCATATTCGAACTCGTGGGGTATGCTCGTCGTCAGTATAGGTAGGACGCCTTGGCCGTTTTCTCCTCGTCAGTGGATCGGATCCTTTGCTCACGGCCAGGATATGCGCAATTGGTTGTCCAGGGTTGATTTCTCGTCGTATGGGGTTGTTTAGAAAGCGTTTGAAACGGCCTCAACGATGAAAGGAGCTGGGAAAGAAGTAACACGTCAGTCAAATTTCTCCCATTGTAGCCGTAGCTTGCACTCGACGGGACCGGGACTGTGTAGCATCAAAAGTGAACGGTGGATAGCGGCATACAGATGTAAAGGACGGCAGCGGTCGCGAAGAACGACTTGACGGTCCAGCTAGCCTCGCCTTCGAGGAAACGGAGCTCCTCCTCGGTGAGCTGTGGGGGCGCAACTGATTGGAGTGGAATAAGTAGTTAGCAACCGTCGTCTTAAAACGGGCGCGGACGTCGCCATAACAAAGCGATGCGATTGGCCTCGAAGCCGTGATCGTGGGGAAAGACTCACATCCACCACCGAACATTTTGAGTGAGTTTTAGAGAGAGATTTGGTAAAACACTTGTTTTAGAAAAGACCCTGTCTGCTTGCGCGGAGTAGGGTTAGGATCGTGGTGGATTTTTGGTGTTGTGGTTTAAGTGGTGATAGCAATGGTAACGTCAAGAGTGGGAGCTTGTGATGCACGATCAACAAAAAAAAAGTCGTCGCTGCACGGATATGGCGTATGGCGTAAGTGACTCGGTTCGTACTGCTACTTGCTGTATGGAAGGAGGTACTTGCAAAATAAGTACCGGGACCCACCTTGAATTCTAACGCTATACCGCCTTTGTCATTACCGCCACGCTGAGTCCGGTCTAGAGCCGTTCAGTGTGGCGTTTGCATGCACAGTTTTCAGCCTCCGGGACGTTTATGGTAAGGTACCTAACCTACCGGTACCCAGTGGATCTTAACGTGCTGTCGGTGCGGATTTCAGGTGTTCCTCACAAGGTTGTTACGTGCGGCCGGAGTTAACGATTTCCTCGGACGGAAATCTTCGTACGTCTACTTACGGATTACTTACCTCCAGCTGTCTGTTCCTGTTGTCTGCCTCCTGATCTTTGCAACCTTCAATATCGTATCATAGAATCGAACGAAGCACAGTCATCAGAACCTGTCTGGCTGAGTGAGTCGTAGTAACCTGTGACCAGGTATCACAATATCTTGCGTCCCTGACGGTATACTTGTACGTACTCTGTGGAAAACGTAATAAGCACCGTAATGTAGGTACCTAATGGGACTTCAGCGTCCAAGATACCCGGTATCGCAACCTCTATTACGTCATATCGAACGGTTTATTAGTCGTGAAAAACACCCGGTTGCCCATCGCACAATAATACCGAACTGCAATGTCCCGTAGCAATCAAAAGCAGCACACAGGTTTTCATACTCGTACACGCTGTTGCCTTGTCGAGTACGGATGAGGCAGGCACGAGCATTGCCTTCCATGCCTTACAAGCACAGCTCAAGCAACGCACGGTGAAAGGAATATACGGTACCGTGCCGGCGGGAATCCGTACCCCAACCCATCCCTCTGGTAGGCCAGGTACTCCGTATCAGAGAAAACTTACTAATACTGGTTACTGTTCCGAGTCTACCCGCCACTAGCTCCGACCGTTTCTGGAACTGAACAGTCAAGACGACCTTATGCCGTACGGTGTCTATTCCGTACTCCCAGCTCCATCCCACTAACCACTACGACTACGACCTTTGTAGTAGTGAGCATTATCTAAAGGTATACCTTATCTTCAGCCGTCATCGGCTCGAGATTTTTCTGCTACTGCTCCCTGCCTATCTGTTTATCTCCTCCCGGTCTCTCGTACTCGTCCGGGCTGCATCGTATTGTAGAGTTGAGCTCTTCATCCGGGGGATGAGCTCTACCTATTATAATACATACTTAGTGTAGACCTTCAGCAGAGTGAACGCTCTCGTCTCCGAGACCTCAGCTCGGGTACACGATAGGTAGCACCTTGGACCGGCTCTCATCCTCACCCTCGACCTTCATCCCTACATCTTTTTCTCTTACTCCCTTGTGCAACATAAACGGTTCGACGACACCGGTCTCTCCCCCCCAGCCTGTTGGCTTCAAACTTGACGCAGGCCAGCTTAGAAAGGGTTCGATTTACTCACCATGGATATGACCTCCCTGGCGCGAGGCGTGCCTCGCCGTCTGGGCCAATTGTCGGCTCAAACTCGAGTCTCTTCTCTCTACCCTATCCGCGGATGCGTTCCTAGAGTCAGCAATGCTGTCGCCGGGCTCAGTGCTCGCACCAACTTCACCCTTTCGGTCGCCAAGGAGGCGCCCCTGACTGGCCAGGGCAGATCTTCGCGGAAACTGTTATTGGCCGAGAGTCCCGTCTACCCCCAGCTGGACACGTTCCCTCCCCGCCACATTGGTCCAGATACTACCGACGAGGCGGTGATGCTCAATGCCCTTTCGCCTCCCGCTAAGGACCTGGAAGACTTCATCTCTTCAGTTGTCCCGCCAGATATTCGCTCAAAAAGAGAATGGAAACTGAACAAGGAGGGTCTCACCGAGTCCCTTTTTACCAAATACCTTGAAAAGGCCTTCAAGCTCATTTACACGAAAAAGGCCCTCATCGGTCAGGGTTACTATGAGGCCATCACTCCCGGCGTCATCCAACGAAACACATTGGAGAACCCAGCTTGGTACACCAGTTACACGCCATACCAGCCTGAGATCAGCCAAGGTCGTCTAGAGTCCCTGGTCAACTTCCAGACCATGGTAAGCGATCTCACTGCGCTTCCCGTTGCCAATGCCAGTCTTCTCGACGAAGGAACTGCCGCTGCTGAGGCTATGACGCTTTCTATGAGCGCTCTCCCAACCTCAAGGGCCAAGCGGGCTGGTAAGACATACGTTGTCTCAAGTACTATGCACCCTCAGACTGTTTCGGTCATGCGCGGTCGTGCCGATGGCTTTGGCATCAAGATACTTCGCCTGGATCTTACTCAAGAGGACAGCTTCGCCCAGATAGAGGCTCTTGGCGACGACCTAGTTGGTGTTATGGTGCAGTACCCCGACACACTTGGTAACGTGGAGGACCACTCGTCTCTTGCCGAGCTCGTCCACAAGCAGGGTGCCCTTCTCGCTGTAGCAACCGATTTGCTGGCCTTGACTGTCTTGAAGGCGCCGGGAGAGTGGGGTGCAGATATTGCTTTCGGTAACGCTCAGCGATTCGGAGTGCCCCTCGGTTACGGTGGCCCCCATGCAGCCTTCTTCGCCGTGACGGAAAAGCACAAGCGAAAGATTCCTGGTCGTTTGGTTGGTTTGTCCAAGGACCGACTCGGCAACAAGGCATACCGATTGGCCTTGCAAACCCGAGAGCAACACATTCGTCGCGAAAAGGCCACCAGTAATGTCTGCACGTCACAGGCACTGCTCGCTAACATGAACGCTCTCTATGCCATTTACCACGGACCCGAAGGCCTTAAGGCTATCGCCAAGAGATGCATTCGTGGAGCTAGAGTCGCCCAAGCTGGTGCTGAAGCAGCCGGGTTCAAGGTAGTCGGAGGCACAGGGAAGGACGGCCGTGTCGTTTTTGACACCATCGTCGTCGACATGGAAACCGTCGAATTGAGGGAGAAGTTCGGCTCGATTGCGCTCAAGCAGAATATTCTGGTCCGTGTCATTGACGACACCAAAATCGGAATTTCTATCGACGAAGCGACTATGCTCACGCATATTACCGCTCTCATTGCGTGCTTCCAAGCTGCTCGGAGCAAGAAGGATTACGACTTCGCGGCTGCGCTCGAATTGACGGAGAAGCTCATGGCCCAGGAAGAATCAGTAGAAGTCCATGAGTCCTTCCGACGAACAAGCTCCTTCTTGACCCATCCTGTCTTCAATTCACACCACTCGGAGACGGAGATGCTGCGATACATTCACCATCTCCAGTCCAAGGATCTCTCTCTGGTTCACTCCATGATTCCTCTTGGATCTTGCACCATGAAGCTCAATGGAACGACTGAGATGTTGACCATCTCAAACCCCGCACTCGCCAGCCTACACCCCTATACTCCACGCATCTTTGCCCTGGGTTTGCGTAAATCCATCTGGGCTTTCTTGCACCAACTCGCCGATATCACTGGAATGGATGCCGCATCTGTCCAGCCGAACTCCGGAGCACAGGGAGAATTCAGTGGACTACGTGCTATCAGAATGTACCACCGAGCTCAGGGTCAGGACCACCGTGACATCTGCCTCATTCCTGTATCCGCTCACGGCACAAACCCTGCGTCGGCTGCTATGGCGGGCTTGCGCGTTGTGCCGATCAAGTGCGACGCTGAAACCGGTAACCTCGATCTGGCCGATCTCGAAGCCAAGTGCAAGGAGCACCAAGACCGCCTTGCCGCTATCATGGTCACTTACCCCAGTACTTACGGTGTTTTCGAGCCCCAAATCAAGAGAGTATGCGAACTCGTGCACGAGCACGGCGGCCAGGTTTACATGGACGGCGCCAACATGAACGCTCAAATCGGTCTCTGCTCACCCGGTGAGATTGGAGCCGACGTGTGCCACCTGAACCTGCACAAGACTTTCTGTATCCCCCACGGTGGTGGTGGCCCTGGTGTAGGACCTATCTGCGTCAAGTCGCACCTCGAGCCATACCTGCCCGGAAACCCCTCGTGGGACTTTGACGAGAAGCCCGACAAGTCGGTGCCAGTCAGCAGTGCTGCATACGGCAGTGCAAGCATCAACCTCATCAGCTACGCTTACATCAAGTTGATGGGTAAGTGTTCTTTACCTCAAGTCGCTCTTTTTGATGATACGTGATACTCCGTTTGGAAACATTAGCTAACCCGACTACCAGGCGGTGATGGACTTACACGCGCCACCAAGATGGGCTTGCTCAACGCCAACTACATGCTCTCCCGCCTCAAGCCCCACTACCCCATCCTCTACGTCAACGCCAACGGCCGCTGCGCCCACGAGTTCATCCTCGACACCCGCGGCTTCAGCAAGTCCGCCGGCGTCGAGGCCATCGACATTGCCAAGCGTCTCCAGGACTTCGGCTTCCACGCGCCCACCATGAGCTGGCCCGTTGCCAACACGCTCATGATCGAGCCCACGGAGAGTGAGAGCAAGGAGGAGCTCGACCGCTTCGTCGACGCGCTCATCACCATCCGCCAGGAGATCCGCGACATCGAGGAGGGCAAGATCCCCCGCGAGAACAACGTTCTCAAGAACGCCCCCCACCCCATGAAGGATATCATCATGGGCGACGGCGAGGGCAAGTGGGAGCGTAGCTACTCGCGCGAGCAGGCCGCTTACCCTCTTCCTTACCTCAAGGAGAAGAAGTTCTGGCCTAGCGTTGCCCGTCTTGACGACAGTCAGTTTCCATTCTCCATTCTTCTCATTAACCCCATAGACTAACGTGTTTATAGCCTACGGTGACCTCAACCTCTTCTGCACATGCCCTCCCGTCGAGGACACAACCGGCGCCCAATAAGTTAGTAGAACTGATTTGTTGAAAGCATGGGTTTAGAAGAGCTTGCATCTGCTTTAACTGCATTTACAAGGTTTAGACCTTCCTCCTCCTCATCCTTCACCCCCAAATAATGATATCCAAGGTTTCAACATCATGGAAGAACGGCGTCTCGGATTTTGTTTGCTTTTCACGTAACGAAGTATATTATTCAACATGGCGGCCCACGTTTGGGCCCTACTACCCAACCCCCATTGGGGATTTGCAATTCCTCTTGCTCTAGATGGATAAGAGGGTGTCTGTATTTTTTCTGTTGTTTTTCATGATTCCTCAACGCATTTGAAAAAGAAAGAGCTTAGAGTCGTTTGACACAACCTCAACGTAACGGCTACACACATACATTCATGATATATCGGTGTTCAAGATGGATGGGGTTTTTTCTATCCTCGAGGCACACACATACACACACACACATACGTGGATTCTAAGACACGATAAAGGGTCTTTTGAGACGACGCGTGTCGACGGTATCCCTTCCTATTTGTGAGGCAATGTTGCCGCGCAGATACGGATGTAGACGGTTCTAGATATGGAAATGTTGTTTTGCTAGATGTATCGATCAGATAGATTAGGTAGACAAAAAGACATCTCCTTGTCCCATCGTATTACGACGGGAAGAATACCCGATTCTCTATCGCCTTGTTCGTCTTTGATGATTTTGTGAAAGAATTCTTCACGTAAAGGATTCTTTATCGCATGAATGTAAACTTACGCGGCGTCCTGCATGGCGAACAATTGCGCCGAGATATCCCCTTTCTTCATAGGGGTATTCTTTCTTGATTAGTATACTAGGGCGAACTAATTGGCCACGTCGTGGCTTTTCTTCCGTGGCTTCGTCTCAAAGGGATACCTAGACTTCTTGTATGAGCTTAAGACATTTGATCGTTAAAAATATCTTCTTAGTTCTCGCGCTCAGGTCAGAGAAGGTGAGGATCTTTGAGATAGGGTTACTTCATGCGTCGATGAAGCTGTATTCACGGATATGGAGTGAGATGCATCTTCGGAGTGTTCCGCTGTCGTTTTTCGATAGGAGGCTAGGTGGATGGAGGTAGATAGAAATCAATGTTCAGTAAACAACTGGGTGATGAGCAGGCGTTGGAATGTGGGTTGTCTTGATCCTCCACCCCTTGCAATTCCCTCCGACTGAATTGTTTCTACTCACGCGGTCGCCCGGTTGGCCAGCATTCTATGCCTGTGACCAGTTATTAAGCCGGGCGACTACTTACGTGTCCTTCATATGTGTACGAAGTACGAGAGGTCGCGTAAGGTGGTCCTAACTGAGCGCTTCCTCCAGCCACATGTGTATAAACCAATGACTTCCACGGGAATGAATCGGATTGGAAGTGTTGCCGCAGTAGGCTTCCGGCGCGTCGATGTCTGCTGTCACCTCAACAACAATTGGTATCCCGAAAGAGATTCTCGGCGGTTGGCTTCAAAGTCCTTTACATACTACCTCAGACTCTCCGGGCCGGCTCCCCAATTTGCCTCCAAGTTGGCCTTCCCGCTAGAGTCTATGAGCCGTAATTAGGGAGGATGTAAGCGTTCCCTTTGAGAAAAGCCAGGCCGTCACTATGCGACCCCGCGCGAAACAAACAGAGCAGTGATTACTTTTGCGCGGTCAGCGCTAAATGTCCGAGGCCAAAGTGTGGTGCCAAATAAGACCAGACGAAATTGAAGAAGGGAGCCGCCAGATGCGTTCTTTTTACCAATTCCTTTTTCTGGGTCGTTCTCCCTTCTGGACTGTTCTGAATGCACGCGTCATACCGATTCTAGATCGTTGAATGTCGGTTCAAGTTGGAGAAAATTTGACGGTGAAGAGTTCTCTTATGAATCTCTGACAATCGCGTTCCCTTTTAACACGTGGGTTGGCTGTGGCTGACTTCTTCGCATGTCGAAGTGACACGAGCGGACTTTTGTCTTTTGCACAGATTTGCCGGCGTACGGAACCGTGTTTTGGCGATTCATGGTTCAAATCTACGGTTGAGGTAGTAGCCTTACGGAGTAAACCTGGCAGTGACCAGTTTGCCCGTAACTGTAACCGTGCACGGAGATAGGGTCGTATTCTCGATTCATTGGGGAAATGCACCTACATGAAAAGTCGTCCCACGTTGATGAATGGTGACACGAGAAACCGGTGGAGAAAATGTGCTGGCGTTTTCTTGTTGGGGTTCTCATCCGCCCAGCTGGAATCGACGAATGGAGGCACAAGGCAGTATGTGCTGGCAGGGCGAGTTCGCAGCCAGGCCGCACATCATTGGGCTGTACAAAGACTGACAAATTGTGTATGTGTGTCGTGAGATTCGTGAGATTGTCCTCCGTGAGTCTGTACTCGTACACCTCGAGACCGAAACTCCAACGCCAATGCGACATTTATTGACCTCACTTCGGACATCATCAAATTGCTTGCTCACACTCTAGCAAGGGTCCTGTCCACAAGATGATGGTAAACGTACGACCTTGCACAGCGCTAGAAGTACCAATGGGATCCGATCGACCATCGCCGGAGCTGACAAGGCGCTAAAAGGCTATAACACCCCATATTAAGACGTAAGATGCCAGTTTACTCCGAGGTATTCGCAGTGTTGGTAACCAACAGCTGTTTGTTAGCTCAAGCCTCAAGCAAGGCATGTCAGAGTTTTTTATGAGCTCGTGTTTGCCACGGGTCAACTCATGAACTTCTCCCCGGTCATTGTGCGCCTCCAACTATCAAGGGCGTCGAGAGGAGGACCGGAATAGATGAGGATGTATGAAGACAAGACAAGACACTCATCGGGGTCGGATGGTCCATTTTGTCGACGAATATACTCTCATTTGAGAACGGTAATGATGGTCGATGAGAAGCAGCATCTAGACACGACTATCGAGTCCATGCCTAACCGAAATCGACACTCTCGAGACATACATGTGTTGTCAACGTAGCGAGCCAGCAAATGTGTAAAAGAGTTGGAGAGATTTCTTTCACCTCGAGTCTCGCCAGCCCTATTTGCTGGAGCCGGCAGGGGTGGTATATCAGTACACCGGGGTATGGAGCAGAATTGGTACGTAATTACTTGCACATCGGACCATAAAAAGGTCCGAAACTCAAAGGTCCATTGGTCCGACAAAGAGAAGATGCCCCGCCCGATGGCGCTAGACCTATTATAGTCATCGTGCCTTCCACTAGATCCAGCCCTTGGGGCATCGTTACACTAGCGCAATTTCACAATGCAGGCAAGATGCAGATCGTACCTACCTAGCTTGCCTGTCAGGTACCCGTGCTTACCTTGTCCCGTCCCGTACCTGCCTTACACGGCCCTTCATCGCGCCCCCCCACCGCTATTGTCTGCGAGCCCATTCTTTCTCCCCTCCCTCTTATTCTTCTTCTCTCCCCTACAAGTCAGTCTTTCATTCTTCATTCTTTTCTCAACTCAACAGACGAACTTCGTTGGCAAAGTTCCTTACTATACATACTCACTTACGACTTCGACGAACATTTTTAACGACCCCGATCATAAACTTCTATCTGATCTCGAATACTGCGTATTCACTCAGCTGCTTGCCATTCGCTGCACAAACATCTTCGGGAAGATACATCGCATCGCACGCGCACATTGTCACACATTTTGAGCCACTTGAATCGCTCTTATTACACGAAAAAGAACAACACGAAGCCATCACTTACACGAGAAGCTTCATCACGATGCAGTTCACAGCTATTATCGCGACCGTGCTTCTGCCTCTTGTGGCTGTCGCCCAGGATGCAACGACCTTGACATCCACCATGACCATGACCAAGACGGTGACCATCTCCAAGATCTCTGAATCATCGTCCGTCTTCCTGAACGCGACGACAACATCCTCTCCGTCTCTCAGCACCAGCCAGACCACTTTGGTTCCTCTTACTTCGTCTGCTGCTCAGAGGACCTACACCACACCGAGCGCTTCTACCTCGCATCAGGGATCTCCAACCAGCTCATCATCGGCGATTGCAAGCCCATCCATGGTGAAAGACAACGGAGCCAGTTCCTTGAGTGCTTTTGCATTCGCTGGTATCGCTGGCATGGGTCTGGCTGCGCTTCTGTAAATGCGGAGGACAACACCCGTCAAAAGCGGTCTATGTCGTCGCAATGAGAGAGGAAAAACCACTGTTACATCGCACTCGTTGATGCGAACATCATTTCATTCATTTCTTTTGTCAAAAACCAACGTTCGTTCTCTTCGGGCGCTGTCAGGTTACAATTACACGCGACGAGACGAACGATCAGATGATTTCCCGAGTTACGGCCATGAAAAGCAACGCGAACCCCTTACAACAACACCCTTTTTCATTTCTGCAAGCTGGGAGCATATGCTTACAGTCCAATACCCACACCGCGTGTCGGTCTCAACAACCTTATACTTTTCGATTCCTGTTGAACAATTAGGGTACCCCCTGATTAACGCTACAACGAACCAACACCATCCATTATTCCGAGCTCCTCGCGACTGGCTTTTCGCGACAGAATCGTCAAGCACCCGGCTATCATGAGGTTTTGATTTGCCTGTCCCATACTTCGACCCAATCAACGCTTTCTCGATACCCAACTGTGGCCATGGTGACCGGCTTCATCTTTGCGATTTCTGCCGAATAGCACCTCGGCGTGACATGAGATCCAGGATGCCACACACCAGTCGATATGATTGAATCATGCTGGTGTCTATTCTTTGCATTTACTTTGCTTCGCTTCTAACGCCCCTCCTCACTTTGCCCGGCCCTTCTTGCCATGTCAGCAATCAAGAGCGCGGAGCAGAGCTCAAGGAGTCCCTTGTACTTTTACCCTATTTGAGACACTCTTCGAGTGTCTTCGTCTGTTGAGATACCCTGTTGCTGAGACGCTCGCTGGTCGAGAGGTTGAGGTTGCCTTGCGATTGAAAGAGAAAACCAAAAGGATGACCACGCCGTCAGATAAAAGACACATTGTCCACACAATGTGCGGAGGATTTCTGTTGGTTTCTGACACAATTCAACAAACCATTGCTGGATTTTGCCAGCACTTCTTATCTTTCTGAATTCGCTGATGACCTCATGTTGAGATGAATGGGCCTAGGGATGATGATCCAAGCATGGCGCTTGCATGTACGCAAGGGAGTTGAAGCTTGGGAAGGGGAATGTATCAACACCTTTCTATTCATGTCACATCAACATTTGGCCGTCGGGGCTTCAACTCATTTCAGAAATGCAAAACAGTCTACTTCAAACAAACAACTCACTCGCGTCCTGTGTGATACACCCTCATGTCGTACTTTATCCCATCCCGCGTGACAGCTTTCGTCTACTGAAAGCTGCCTTAGCAGTATGTGAGTCTACTACTCTATCATCATTTTGGCTCATTGTCAGGCTGTTGCAGACCGTGAGCAAGGCTCCATGACGTGCATACATCTCCGGTCACATGGAAGGTATCTAAGCGACCATTACTTGCTTCAACGCATGTAGGGTTCCTAGTTGTGCTGGGTTGGGTGGATCGCATGGATGTGTATGTCTCTTCCGACCTTCACTCACCGGTTACCGTTGCATGCGTCGGCTGGTCGACACCATGGTCTCGGAAGCGTATCGTGCAGTTCTTGCGGTACGATGCCGAACCTTACGACACGATACCTAACCCAGAAGGCGCACCGGTATCCGTGATCGACATCTGTCGCGCATGTCGTCGGTCGCCTGAGCACACCTATCTACCCATCGTGATAGGTACATCCACTCTATAACCCTTACGATCGCATGGATAGGGCTTCGCTTGAGTCGGATCGGCAGACATGCGTCCTCATACCATCGCTCTCGCTTCCATATACAGATCGATGCAGGTGTGTAGGATGATCGTGGATGTCATCCCTTGCTCAAACGAGGTCCTCGTGCATATGCGAGTGTGTGTATGCTGGGCTGACTTACTCACTGGCCGGGCGGATGGTGTATGTCTGTGGCTTGGGGGAGCTGTGACTTTGGCCTAAAAAGTATATGATCTTCACGGTTGGGCATATTCCTATCGCAGAGGCTTGAGATTACTGTTGTGATATAGGGGTATGATGCCCGAGGGGTCTCAAGGTTGAGCTCGAGTCACGCTTTGTCACTTGGGCTACGAGACCGTGACTATATGAAGGGCAAGGATCTAAACTGGTGAAGGCGACAAGGGCTACTAAGTTCGGCATAGGTCCATGATCACTGTGTTGAACTTGTCATCGACGGGTGCGGCTGTCACATCTTGACACTCAAGGCGTCCATGCGCACCTTCGCCGCATGGGCATTCGATGTTGAGGCTGTAACGATAAGCGAAGCGGAATATAACAGATCACTTATCAGGATTCATGAACGCCTTCAGCCTACGAGTACATGTCAGGCGATCCCAGCATCTAGACCTCTTTTACTTGAAGGTATAAGTCCGGTCATCCTACCGTTATGAATATTGATGAATCTCCAGTACGAGCATTGCTACCTCGCGCTTAAACCGGGTGTCCTGATGGTAACGGCTCTATGAAGCTTCAAGAGAACTTCTCATGGAAACCTTACAGCATGATCACGAATGAACTTGCTAAGAGGATTATACTCAGAAAGATGTCTGTCGGTACATGATGAGATGAATGATCAGTTAATAGATGGCGGAGTGCATCATCAAACAAGCCATATGAGATATGATCGGTGCGTCTCTCATCGTGAACATAGTCACCATCTGCATCAAACTAGAATAGAACGACTACCTAGCACAGTTTCAGTACGAGATGATGAGTTGCTGTTGATACGGTCTCCGCCCCTCGTTGCCAAGGGGTCCAGGACAAATCCGCCATGGCCAGCAACGCTCTGACTTAAGTGAGTCTCGAACAGGTAGTGGAGACATACACGACATCCTTTGAACGCAGAGTTGTTTCTAGTGGTAGGCTCAGTAAGTTCTTGATCGCGCCAGAATATCGCGATCATGACTCCTTACACCGATCTCAAGCTTTGAATCTCAAGTCGTAAACAATCCCATCCCCACAGCAACGGATGTCTCAAACCGGCGCATTACAAGTCACGGAGCAGACAAGTAACACACATACCGTGCCTAAAATAGGTAGGTAACAAGACCCATGACGCGTCGTGATGAAACTAAGCTACGTAGCCGTGGTGCTACGGGTGACGGGTGTTTGCATTCCGAGCACGGAGGCTACATTCCTAGATACCTTACAGCAAACGAATGCTTTAGCTTTGAGAGCGAGAGCTGGGTATGGCTACTACGCGATGATATTGGTATGAATATTGATAGAACGATGCCTCATTCATGACGAACGTATGTAAGTCACGATAGCTTCGTCCGAATACCATCAAAATCTTTACTGCGAATGCGAAGGTAATAGTAAACGATGAAGCTAGCCCTCGTTCTCACCCTTTAATCCGTGTGATCAATATCTACATTCTCCATTTCGCGCACCACACCAAACCCCCTCGCAAGCGACCACAGCCCCTTACAAAAACGTTACCTACAAAATACGTGACAGTCGAAACGGCACACGGTGACAATACGGCACGGACAGACAGACGCAACATCTAAGCTTAACACAAGTTTTAACTTCCGTTCCGCCTTCCCGTCCGTTTCATCCCGTCTTCCCGTCGGCGCAGACGGGAGCGGACGGGTGACCTGCGTCATAAACACTTGTACATATACAGCCCGTATACGGTCTTACGAGTAGAAATGATGCAGAGAAGGAGTCTATCGATGAGAATAGAATCGGTCGATCGACGTCAACTAAGCAGAGATTTTAGGCGAGTGAGAATTCGTGACACCCAGCCAGCCAAGGGGAGAAGGGAGCGATAGTTGGTGATACCCAACCAAGAAATCAACAAGTGATATTCAGGGGTTATCCCTTGTGTGTAGCACCGAGTGCTATTTTTGAAGCGACGCGTCATTTTGTCTCCGGAGGGGATACGGAAGGCTTCTTGGGAATCAAGGAAGGGGACAATCGTGATAGACAGGAGGAGGGAGTCTGCGCAGGTACATAGGTTGAATTGGAATGAGAGACATATGATTTCATCAGGGCGCGGCGTCGATGATCTGCAGGAGTACGATCTTCGTGTCTTGATGATCGCCCCTTTACTGCCCGGGCAGACATCTTCTCAACATATTCTATCTTCTACTGAATATACGATACTGATGATATAAGACGTGATACGACTGAGAGCGAGATGCTGTGTCGCTCTGCCACCTTCGTGCGACGGAACCTGGCGTACGATACAGCGCAAGCAGCGTACGATGAACGAACGATAGCACGCAAACAACTTCTTCTTGAAGAAGGCGATTAAGGCAAGCTGTTTTCTGCTGTGCGCTGAGCTACGTTCTACAACTTTATCCCAACGTCCGATGGACGTATGTTTGTCTTGTCTTGTCTGACCACGTCGGTTTGTCAGTTTCATGCTTGTTGGATGTAAGATCGATGCCAACGGGATGAGGTTATGTCGTTGTACCATCGCACCCTACATACATAATAATAACATACCTTGATAGATAGTATGTAGTTGATAGACCTGTCGTGTAGGTAGCCAACCCAGTCCCCGGGGCGCAGCATATCTCATCATGATGCGGGTACCCGCGCCAAGGCCTGTTGCAAGCATCGGGCATGACCGCACGTACATACATACACATACCACCTACCACATCCCGAGCGGATACGCAAATGACATGCTTGGTATTTGTCAGAATTCTGGCTAATTAGTGCTTCTTTCGCACGTCTTGTCGTCTCGCTTACCAGTACGGTCTGTTTTGATAGCGGTCTTGCGAGGCTGGATATGTATTGTCATGGATTACGGCAGCAGCAACAGCTTTCATACCTATCATAAATGCCAGGTCATCATCATCAGTTTTCTGCTAGGTCAGGTAGGTCAAGCAGGCAGGTTGGCAGGTAGGCAACGGACATGATTGAATGTGTTTCTGCATGCAAGCACGCGTAGAATCCGTTGCCGTTCCCGCCGCCGGTGCGGCTGCAGTCGCCCGATCGTAGCTGTTTCGTTGTGAGATGACTCCGTGAGGGGAACAGAGTGGAGAGAGGATAGTGATTCTACGAGTCTAGAATCATGTCAGGCATGAATCGGCACGGTCCATTTGCAACGTCGAATGAAGGCATGCAGTCGCGTTGAGGTATGGAGATGTTGCGGAGGCTACGTCGATGAGGTCGGAGGTCAAGCACGTGACTTGTTCGGTCGATAGCACCTATGTAGGTCTTCGCTGTCGGGACAGCTAAGAGACGTTTGACGGGTCGATGTCCGTTTGCGTGTGTGTGCCGGGTGGAGGAAATACGTACATACGTACCCCGACACACGAAGGGGGTAACGAACCCGGGATTCGGTAAGTTGTGTTTTCCTCCCCATAGCACGACGCATTACATGTCGGGGTACTTGGCGTACGGTCCCAAGAGCGCTCCCAACTCCACCCGCTGTTGTATGCGTGTGTGTCCTTGACTGCCGTGGCCCCGGTCCCTTGACCTTCCGCGGCTCGCGCCATGCCTAGAATCGATCTAGAGCTCGGCTTTTGTTCGACATGAGCAATTACCTGTAGCGTGGCAGCCCCGCCATCCATCAGGGACGGCATTGGCCGGCGGGCTCGCGACGGTGGATGTCGTGGATTTCACTTGTCGGTTATATGTACGTAGGGAAACCAGGTCGCCATCCCAGACATCTCATGAGGCACATATACCTGCCCGTGGAGCCCGCGGGAATTTGAATGTCTTGTATGTGTAGATCATTGGGATGAAAAATGGGGGGCTTGCTGGGACCTTGACACATTTGCTCCTGCAGTGGGACGGCGGCCCGGAAGCGAATGCGACGCTGGAAACGTTTGGGGGGTGGGCCAATGGCTCGCTCCCGCATCGGGGCGCCTGTTGCGGGTTAGGTCGTTGCTTTTCCGGCCTTTGGGATTGTCTCTCCCGGCTGCAATACCCATGTTCCACGGCGCGCTATCTGATCTACGTACGAGGACACGATGACTGGGTTGGCGAGATGATACTGGGTTCAGGATCCCGTAGACAGAACATAGACCGAAGAATTGATATTGAATGCCGGGGTCGCACCGAACCCGAGCATGCCGGGACGAGTGATTGGCTGCGATGCTAGCTGAATGCCTGAATCTGTGGTCAACTGACGTTCAGTCGACGGGTTCATGTTGGCTCAGCCGACGTTGGCCGACTGCAAGTTGTCTCGAGGACCGCCGGGAGGGGGATGGGTCCATGGGGTAGGCAGACCAGAACCGCGGAGATCGATATTGTTGTAGAGACTTAGCATATTAAACTTAGGTAGCATCCAAGCTCCTTGTTGGTTGCGGCTTAGGATCCGTCTACGACTACAAATGGAGGTGCTTTCGGGAGCCCCAGTTCTTCGTTCGCTTCGACCTATCCGGCAGGCCGGAAACACCGGGGCTGGTGTCGTATTGTGTGATCTAAGCCCGGGGCAGTCTGGAGATGGATGCGACGTATCTCATTCAAACCTGATTTCGGGAGGGTCGACGACGACAAGAGGTCGAACGTCTTGTGTTGTCCTCGCAAAACAAAAGCTCCGTTGGCTCGCACTACTTACTGTAGACCTGCACTGCGCCCGTACGCAGTACGCAGTACACGCCTGCATGCAGCCGTTTTGTAGTAATGGAGAGTCGAGTTTTACCTTCTAGAACGCCCGGACTCTTAGCATGGCCGCATGGCGAGCGACAGTCCAATGATTGAACATGGGCGCCGTGTAACATGCCATCCTATCGTACGGAGTGCTGTTATGGCGGCGTTGCTCGAACGAGACGGCCTCCTGTGCGTGGTACCGCCGGAGGCCCTGGCTTCGACTATAGAAGCCCGTGTTAATGGGCCGCGCGCCCAGTGTTCACGAGTATGCGGCTAGGACTTCACTGACTTCCTCCGCCTGCAAAGTGAATTGAATACGCGTCTGTCCCAGCATGATGAGGAAATGGCGGTGATACTGGCAGATTGCACAGCATATCGTCTAGTAGTGTACGGAGCAAAACCTGGTAGCCATGTAAGAATCGCGTCTGCCTCCTGAGCCACCAAGGAGAATGGAGATTGCTGGGCGTCAAGCCATTGACCAATGGTTCAAGGCATGTGTTGGAGGCGGGAAGTACGTGTGCCTAGCGATATGGTACGAAAATAGAGAAATGGAGAGGGCGTGGTTGAGAACGGCCAGAGAAAAGCAATGTGAAGTCTCGAGGGTGGAGGTAGAGAGACGTAGCGAATGCGTCCCAAGGGAATCCGAGGGGGACGGGAGTTTACGAGGATATCCTTGTAACGCATACACTTAGTGCCCCTGATCGTACCTATGCACCCAGCTTGCATATGCGCTTTCTCGCTATGCGTGATTTGTGTATATCACGTGATGCGGGACGGTTTGGACAAAGCCCCATATTTCGGCGTCGATGGTTTGGGTCCATGTCGTCCACCAACTGCCTGTGGTACTGGTACGGTCCACGGATTGCGGAACACCTACCAACGAAAGCAGACGGGATACCCACTCGCCATTTCGCCATCTGCCCATGTGGGACGTCTGAGACTGAGACATGACCCTGCTTGGTACTAGCATCCCCCAAAAAGGTGTACTTTGTGCGAAGTAAAGTGGTGATTGACTTGCGGGACTGGACGGGGACTGGGACTGGGACTGACCTTGTGTCGGAATCTTCACCGCATGCGTCTTTTTCTGCGCAACAAGGGTTTTCTGGTCACTGCGGGACTCGTATTGCAGCTGCATAAGCATCTGCGCCTGCTTGACAAGTTCAAGTCCAAGTTGACGTTTGCCTCGGTGATAGGCATTCGGGTGTCGAATAACATCGATCGAGATAGCCTGCTCTGTCGG
Source organism: Xylariaceae sp. X167 (assembly GCA_028637775.1). NCBI lineage: Eukaryota > Fungi > Ascomycota > Sordariomycetes > Xylariales > Xylariaceae > Xylariaceae sp. X167. The sequence continues at coordinate 150,089 of JAJFDK010000028.1, read as the reverse complement.
CGCGACGATATCGTGCAGCACAGCTCGAGACGCGAGCGCTCTTGATAGGCAGGTCGACTCTCCTACTTGCTATGTGTGCACCCAGCGAAGCAGCAGAGCATGACCTGATATGCCCGTCTTGACGGCCTGAGCACGAATGTGGCTACAGTGTCGTGATTACAATATGTCTAGGTACACTAATCTGTGGTGATGATCGCGGAGAAGCAGGCAGCAGAAAGGCGGGCTTGTTCGTGACAACCTATCAATCCAGGAATTGATTCGGCTTTGCGCCGGGGACAACACAGAGAGGCGGGGTTGCTTGCTGGGTTGCTGTTGGTACTTGGAGGCTGAGACTCCGCGGGCATCCTCTGTTGGAGGAGGTAGGTACGCAGTACTTTGCGGAACAAACACGCAGAAGTGCGGGAGAGAATCTCACTCGCATTCTTCAAACGACTTAGCAGGCGGATGTATTATCTCCTACACCCACCGACATGTCTGGAGGTACGCTATCGTCTGGAATACGGATTACGGAATACCGTAGTATGGCTTATACGTGTCGAAGCGGCGCGGCAGGTTTGCACTAGGTAATCCGTGGACCGTAGGTGAGACTCTATCCATCAGAAGGATTCCGGGTTGGCGCTCTCGTGCGGAACAGACAGCTGATCAACTACTGCATACATCCATAGCTGTGTTGACTTACAGTCCACAACGTCGCATCAACTTATCAAGCGATCAAGCACTAAGAATAACTAGGTACATATAATGGATCATGGGATACAGATTACAGTAATTATCGAGACATGTAAGTGTCTGTCCTGAGATCACAATAGAGATGCTCGATCACGGATCAGCTGAGACGGTGATGGCGACTGTGGTTGGATTCAGGAAGCAGGATTAGGTACACCTACATCTAGCGTTCGACGACGGACGGACAACCGTCACCGCGTCAGGTCGTCTTGCCAGTCGTCTATCTCGCTGTGTCACTGTGGCTCGCTTCTATACAGAGGTCTCGGCTCTCGTTGAACTGCTCTGCCAAGCGCTGATCATTAGCAACATGCATACAGACTGCGCAGCGAGCATACATGTTCTCTCCATACTCGGTAACCCATTTCCTGTGCTACCTGTCTCTCCTGTACGATCCGTATGTAAGTGCGCATTTGTAAATGGACCTTGCTTTTCGCTGAAACGACGATGTTGTCTTGGGCGCCTCGGGTTGCCTTTGAACTCCTCGTCAGGCTCTTGACAAATTCTGGGGCAAGATTCCGAATCGACGAACAACCTGTAATACCTACTCTACTCGTACATGCTGCTCGCTGCTTGTTGCTGCAGCACAGCAGTTGTATCACGGAGAACAGATGCCATGTACGATAGATAGCGTAGCACGGAGTCCTGCCTATTAGGAGACTTACGATGCACGCTGCCCAGGAACCAGGCGAGACAGAGGGGTCTATATTTGCTGAGCACCTGTGTAATCTGGGGGTGTTCCGGAAGTTCGATCGTTACCAAAAACCGATCCTGACACTTGCAAATGTACCGGTACCAGAATATGCATCCATGTTGCATCCCATCGTGATGGCCCACCTCGATATCACACACCTAGGTTAAGGTACGGGATACAGACCAGGGTGGTCTCGGTATTGCACGGAATAGGAGGAGAGAGCCAGTGTGGGACAGAATGATACCGAGTTGCCTACTACTAGCTGATACTACTTACTGCGGACTCTGTACGGAATCAGGAGAAGGTGGACGAGTTTCCGCACTCGCGAGTTGACGGTTGGCGAGAGGTTGACAACGTCGCAACGATGAGATACATACGATAATATTCCGCACATCGACGCCTACGGAATACGCAGTTCACAAACGCACTCCGTAGGGGCGGGCACTAGCAACGCAGCAGTCGACGCCCAAGAACAGGCGGACTCGCAAACCTGAAACCCTGGGTCCCGGTTCCCGCCACTCTTGGGGCGGACTTCCAGCTCCTTTCAGGCATGGCGTGTTCACCGCGAGGGTTGGTTCTCAGCGATCACTGTTTCGATCGCCGTCCCTAGACATTCAGCTCTAAAGCGAAAGCGGCTAGGTATCTTCTTGGAAAAACACCTAACCCATCATGTTCAAGGGACGACCAGGGTCGAGCGACAGACCAGACAGGGTTTGTTTTCTCTTCATACATTGGGGGCGATGCCCTCGAGCTGTCAAATCCATATTCCTGGGGAAGTACAAGATTGTATCGGGAAGTAGTGTACATGCGCATCTACGGATTACTTCGCGCGCACACACAGGCCCCCTTACGGCCTTGGGAGTTAGCTTATCGGTCACAGAGCGGCGTCTGACGTCGATGATGAGGAGGGCTCGGGATTGGTAGGGAGACTTGCGCGCTTTTTATCGGCCCAGGCCCAGGAGCTAACGTCGCTGGTGCAAGTAGGCACTGCGCGCTGCGTGCGACTAGGGAGCCCGAGGTGTCAGCTCTGCTCGAGAGGGCAGAGAGATAGTACCTTGCAGAGTCGTCGTGTGCACCATCAGGATCGATTTGGTGAATCCGTGAGACGCGATCCGTACGCGATGGTACCACAACCACATGGCACTTGGTACCCATCAATGGGTGGCTTGCTTCGAGCCCTTGGCTCGGGTCTTCCGTCGACGTTGCTGGAGCTGTAGCCTGCCTGCCTTTGCCCATCCTATAGAAAATCCTATATATGTATGTATGCGTAGTAATGCCAGCCGCGACGGGAGTCGAATCAACCTCGCGGGAGGCACATATCGCGGCCATTATAAACGGACCGAAGCAATAGTTTGCGAGCTGGGCCGCAACAGCACTGTTTCCGGTCACGAATGTTTCGCTCTCGTCGAGCCAACGTTCAGGCGCACTGCGTGAAAAGGAAGAGGCGCCTTTCAAAAGGACGGCGAGAGAGTCATCAATGGTCAATTGCTGAATCCAAGGGTACCCTATATGAACTGCTCTTATTGCACTTTTACTGTCACTTCGTACTCGATGCCAGTCAGGTAGACAGCGAGTTGTATCCGGAGTATAGGATGTGCTTGTTAAGGATTCGCTCGGTCGAGACTGGGAAGATCTTGCTCCCTTTCAGTTAGTCTGGCAAGCAACTTGCCTAGGTACTTATCAACGCAGTACATACGCATACGACTTCGTACTCACGAGATACCTATCTGCCAGCCTGCCTGCCTGGATTAATAATGTCGAGATGGGTAAATTTGCAGTTTCATCCAGTCGATACAACGGTATCCCGTAACGTGGAGGTAGTTCTACCTTGCCTATCATCTAGGTACGATACAGCAACGACTCCGCTGCAGGGGCAACGCTCTTGGCGAGCGGGTGAAATACCTGCTTCGTACATATCGTAGCCTACCTATTTACCTCCTCGGCCTAACGTATGTAGATGCTATTAATAATTCGCTGAAGATGTGATAATGGCTATTTGTGGCCGATGAAGGTGAATAATTATGTTCGATATATCGAGATTTGTCTCCATGATCTTCAACAGTTGAGTTGTCGAGCTAACTCCTCTCTCTCTCTGCCTCTCTCTTTTCAGTCACTTCTTCGCAGGTTGCAAAAGTACCGCGTATAATCCGTATAGACAGACATAGACAGCTCTGATAATGAATCGCTATTATACATGTCTACCACCTAGATTCCCCTGCAAAGTCCTAAAGAGCCAAGCAGGTGTAGCATCCAACTAATAGTCGAGTGGATTGGCCTTGGCTGTAACAGGGGGGCTGCAGCTATGTATGTAGGCCGTTCGACGAAACCACATAGCCGTGAGAAAGGAGAAGGCTCGAACTAACATCCACAGGCCTTGATGTTGACACATGTCCCGACAGGACGTATGGGCGGACAGGATACATTACAGGCAGGCAGGCAGTACGGAGGAGGCATGTATGTATGCACACTTGTAGAGTAGGTAATAGTAATAGGTCGAGATATACTTGCCTCCGTTGGTATCAATATCACCGTCGTACATGGTAACATGGCTGTAAGCAGCGGGCGAGAGGCACGACCTATGGGTTGCCGAGGTGAGTAAGTATCCTATAGCGTGCCGTCTCTGCTATATGGAGGCGTCGTCCGGGATAGCTGCTGTCGGTCCATGTACGAAGTACGTCCTGTCCTCGTACGTGCATGGGGAGAGCAGGGAACAGCGAGCAGGGACGCAGAGCGACAGACAGGGAGCAGGGAGCAGGTAACGACAAGCGGGTGATGCTGTATGTAGTTGTACATGTACGTGCATCTACATATCGATTACCACACAAACCGCTGGTGGATGCCGCCATGTGAAGGATGGTAGCGGCGGCAACCCGTTGTGTGCTTTGCTTTCCTGTCCCCATCCCGCATCGCCCATAGGCACGTCGCGCGCTGTCTTACGGCAAGTCCAAGTAATCATACCATTGATGGAGGTTGGTGCCCGTGTCGGTCTTCAGCTCGCTTTAGACTAAAAGCCCCGTGCGTACCGTATTCCTGGGTCTCCGATCTCCAGCATTTCTCCAACCTGCTTTTTCCCCTTTTGATCTGATCCGAGGCCGCTTACTTTTCCCTTTTCTATCTTTGCTTCCTTTGGGCTTTAAGTCCTGCACTGATCCCTCTCTTACTCACTCACCCTCATCAGATATCACCAGAGCATCGGAGCATCAGATCATCAGCATATACTTGGAAGACAATCCCTGAGCAGTCTTTGCCACACCGTCAACCGTTTGGACTTGGAGCCTGAAGCAGATGATCTCAGGTCAACTTATATCGGCCTGATATTTAGCCAAACAACCCTCACACAGCACATCCTCTCTGTATCTGGACTCGTATACAAAACAACAAGACAGATTGCGCCATCAACGGAGTCTTGAACGTTTGGTGATCGTCGGTTTTCAGCTGGCGCGTCGGGGACAGGAATAGGAATAAACAATCAGTCTCAGGCGCTGATTTACGAGACCGGGGCGCGGACGATACCCTCCTCGGCATAGGCGCAAGTCCAGGTCCAGTTCGGGTTCAGATTTCAGGCACAGGCGCAGGCATGTTCCAGGCTCAGTCGACTCCATACTCACACTTCTTCCCCTACGACTACACCATTGCGCCCACGCCGTTGCTGGGCCAATTTGGTGACAGACATCGCAGGGGAAGTGCGGCAGGCTGTGGCAGTGGCGATGCAGGATTGGTAGCAGGCAGGGCGGGTGCATCGGGTGCTCGCACGTTCCCGGCCGCCAGCACTGCGTTCCTCGGAGGTGCGACGGGGAGTGTTAGTGCCGCTGCCGCTGCTGGAGCTGGAGCTGGCGTCGGAGTCGGAGTTGGCGTGGGCGTTGGCGTGGGCGTGGGCGTGGGTGGGATGGGCATTGCAGGCGCTGTCGGGGTACAGACACGCGCTATTGGCTCCACTACAGCGGCTTGCAATAGCGCTAGCTCCAGCCATGCCGTCCCCTATAACATTCCCATGTCGCTTTCTATACCCCGCTATTCTCTCCCGCAGTCACACTCACCACCACAATCTCAACCTCAACCACAACCACAGTCGCAACCACAGCTTCAGCTCCAGCACACGCTTCTGCCGCAGTCTTCTCACCTCTCTGGTCGCGCCCCCATCCCGCTCTACAAGATGGTGCAACTGGACATGGATCAGGATGACATCTCCCAGCAGGAGGTTGCCGCGAGGGACTACAAGCCTCAGCTCGTGGTAAGTACCTGTTTGTCCTTCGAGGATCCATCTTGATTCTATTCACGATGAGTGTGAAGTATTGAGAGATATTTGCGCGTCTACTCATCACAAGACTCTGTCGATATTTTCACGAGACTCTCACACCAGTCATCTTCCCACTTCACTCTTGTCCCTTCGTATTGTATTGTCCTCACTCACCTCTTCTCACATCATCATCCTTGATCATGCCTTCTCTTCATCAACCTCTCACTCCCCCGCATCTCGAAAATATCTAGCTGAACGAAATGCTCACATGTGATACAACTATGCAGGGTCCACTCGTTGGCGAGAAGGTGTTGAGCCAGGCCATCGCGGAAGAATATGCGACAGCAGATCCAACCTACATCGCCAAAACAATGGTCAGTTGCTTGTCCCTGAAGTACTGAGTTGACATACGAGTTGACACCCTGTTCTTCTCAGGCACTGCCACGGACGTATTCGCACTACCGGCCAATGCAAGGCGACGGTAACTGCGGCTGGCGAGGTGAGCTTCTTTTCTTTCGCTGATCTCCATGTGCAAAAACCCGAGACACAGACATACACCTTGCTGTCTCTGGATCCCTTTCTCCTGTGAATCGCACAGCACAACGTTGTGGAGCAAATCGGTTACTACCTCCTTTATCTCATATCTATGATCCGGTGCTTGTCATGAATTTGGTGGCACCTTTACGAGAAGCACATCGTATCTTCAAGAGTCACGGCGCAGGCGCTAACATGAGCTACAGCTCTCGCTTTCGCCTACTTTGAGACGCTGGTACAGTCCGGCGATGTAAACATGCTCCAGAGTGAGCTGCAGAGGTTGACCGATCTCAATGACTACATCGAGAAAGTAGGCGGGCAAAATCCCGACCTCTTTGACTTCATGGTGTCGGAGACCCTCACCTTAATGAGCGACATCATCACGTCCATGTCTAAGGGCGGCGATCCCATGTCCATTGTAATGGCCCGCTTCAACGACCCCAGCATATCCCCATGCTATGTCTATCACCTCCGTCTTCTCGCACAGGCCAGATTGAAGGGCAACCCTGAACAGTACGAACCATACCTTATTGCTGATGCCAACCCCAACTGCAAGGATGTTGTTGAAGATTACATTGCAGCAACAATCGTTCCTGTTGATCGAGAGATCGACCATATTGCGGTGGTATTGGTCTATGACATTCTCCTCCGGCCAGCTAACATTGTGCTCGACATCGCCTATCTGGATCGCAGCGAAGGTGAAGAAGTCAACGTGCACCGATTGCCCGAGGAGGCCAGTGGCCAGGATCCATCTACCTTGGGCCCTATTATCTATTTGTTGTATCGTGTTGGTCATTATGATATCCTCTATCGTGATGCTCGGGTCCACGTCCCGACGATCCCGGTTGCGCCGGCGCCACTTGACCTCCAGATCAACAGAGTCACGTCGTTCGTGCATCATAACCGGGACTTTGAGAATGCGGTGCCGGCCATGCAAGACGCCCCCTACTCACTTGATATGAGTACATTAGGTCTGCTCCCGGGCATCTCATCATCTGCTCTGTCGCCCATCTCTCCGATCTCGCCTATGTCGTCACTGCCGCCCTTTGGCCCTTCGTCAACAATGTCGTCGCCGATGACAGATCCTTTCGCCGCTTCTCCTGTCCCATCCTGGGCATCTCAACCATTTGTCCCAGAGGCTATACAGGTACCGCCTCCTCCGCCATCGAATCCGCCGCCGCAGCAGAACACGGTGCACCCGCTTCGGTTCAGCAAATACAACTTTCAGGGTCTTCCAGGGATGACGGTGGAAAACACGAGTGCGCATGAACCGACGTGCATGACCAACACGTTCAAGAATAGTCACTTTAACACAGCACACTATAATAACGTGCATTTCCAGCCCGAAATGTACCAGCCGGATGCCGAGGATGATGTTTCCAGCAGTGGAAACTGCAGAGTGGGAGGTCGAAAACGGAGCACCGATCATAGCCCGAGCATCAAAAAGGAGAAATAGGGATAGAGGAGCCAGCATGCATCTTCTTCATCTTCTTTTGCACTAACGGATTGCATCTTTGGATCGGCGTTGCGGCTTTTCATGATTTTCTTATCTCTTATTTTTATTCCCCCTCGCAACAGAGGAACTGCCTTCTCTCTCCATACCATACCAACTTCCGGGCATTCATGGGGATGACCATCCGACGAGGGGTGGCGTTATAACGGGTAACGGGCATACCAACTGACATGGCTTTGACACTATCGGCATCACGCAGAGTCTGACAAGCCAACCAGGACGAGAACACGATAACATTTTTTTCAGTCATGAGACAGCATCAAATCTTATGGGGGGACTAGGAATGAAACGCCAATGGGACAACTTATTAGTGTGACAGTTAATTGTGGTCAGGCGGAGACATCGATGATTAGGTGGTCTTCCAGGTCTAGAAGCACTCTTACGGCTTAACTGGAGATGCGACAAGCAAGCAAGCAAGAAAGGAGACTGTCTCTACTACCAAGTTACAGCTCTGCGGCCCTCCCCCTCTTCTTAGTAACCTATTGGGTAACGACTAGGTAGAGCAAATGATAATATCTATCTTTTGATGGCAATGCTTTTCTTTACGAGTGGTTCTCTATCGCGCTGAGCAGATTATGAGGCAGCAAGGCAATGATGCGAATGGATGGATCGCAACGAGAGGCGTTGCCACGATTGGCAAATCCGAGTAGTAAGCACAATCAGACCACCTCATATGCAAGTCGGAATACCATTCCCGATGTTCGGTACCTGAGGTTTGGCGGGTTTGGGTATGTATTTGTCGCATACCAACGGCAGCAAACAATAATAACAAGTACTCGTAGAAGCAGGTCGCAAGCAACAAAGATGATAGCAAGTTTCAAAACTCGATTCTTTTGGCCTGTACATGAGACTAGTGGTCGGTCAGGTTGTATTCCGTTCTTTGTTTTTACTGCTACATTACCACTTTGACCCGGCTTTCACACTAGATGGAGGTATGTATTCACCTGGTGTTGATGATCGACTTACTGCAGTGGTGCTTACGTGCTGGATAAGAAGACATAACTGGATAACTGGAATCCTGGTTCTTAGTGCATGAATGGATTTTATGCGATTTCTGTTTTCCCTCGTCTTTTCTAGGGATCGTTATTGGATTGATGGATGATTGGGTTGGTGAGTGAATGGATTGGTGAATGGATGGAGGGATGGGTATTGGTTGGTTGGTTGGTGATGGTTATGCATACGATACAAAGATGTGGCTTGCGTTTTTTGCTACGTTTCATGATGGACTATTACTGTACCGGCACTGCGTTCTTTCTCTTCAGCTGTCATCCTATCCTCTTCTAGCCGAGGATATCGAAACGGTAGCTTGGCGGTGTTGATTATGTTCCAAGCCAATAACTCACCATATTGGGAGAGCCGGGATGGGAGCGGGTAAGTGAGGTTACAGCAGGGAATGCAACTACGACGACGGAGCAAAACAAACCAATGTTACCGGCGTAGTGAGAGTCCAATGGACTGGAGGGGAAGAGGAGGAGATTCCATGTCCTTTTTTTGTAGATACGGTACATGATGGACGCTATTGCGGCTGGGCATTATGTGCGGGGAGGTCTTGTCTTGGTTGTATCTTTTAGCTGCTTTGCTTTTGCGATTGTTTTTTTTTCTATCGTGGTTTATCTTGACTTTTCTATATGTACAGATTTTATACACGTTTATTCAACGAGCCCAGACTCTTTTGGGTCGATATCTTTCTCTGTTCAGCGTATGCAATACCACGCCGCATACAGCCAGATAATAAGTAACCAACCCATGGGCAGCGTTCCATGACTACCGAATCTGGACTGCTTGATTTGCTCGTTTGTCTAGATGCAGCGATTTTGAGATTTTTTCTGGGCTTCTGACTGGGGAAAGCGTACATAAAGCCAGTAGGTCCATGACATGTAGACGGTAAAATGCCCATTGGAAGAATTCCGTCTACCTATTATGGAAGACAGCCTCACTTCTCCGCTCTATCTCTGTCTTCCACCCTCGTCTTCAGGTACCACGTTTCGAGGGTCGACACGGTCTCGATTTCGGCTCATCCTGGGATTGTTATATGTAGCCCACCTAAGAAGAAAAGAATGCCAATACCCCGATCTTGGGAGCAAGGTTCTTCCGGCGTGGGATTTGGCACGCCACCTCTTGGATCCCCGTCCGGGGTATTGGCTGGAATAAATCCCGACAGGCCCCCTAGGTTGCAAGAGGACAATCAACAAAGCCTGTTGGTCGGATTTACGTGATATCGGCTGCAGAAGAGGAGGAGACTATCAAAGCGCAGATATGTCCCTCTATTGCAGCGCGGATAGCTTACTGGACGGGAAGAACAGGCTGTTGTCGGGACGAGCTACTCTGTGCCATTTCATATTGGACCGGACGATCCCTGTGAAAAGCTGACATTGAGACTGCATTGGGACGTAGAAAATACGAGGGACGGAAGGGGGCAGCAACCAGTAACTCGCCGTACCCGCTCGAAAGCGCAAAAGCCATTCAATAGGATCAGTTCTTCGGGCAGGCCTTGACGATCATGTTGCCCCACAGGTAGCTGCTGGTCACGTCTTTCCAGTCTTGCGGCGTCTGGACCCCGTCGAACCCCTTGACTATTTCCGGCTCCTCGTGCATCTTCAAGCGCTTGAGGAACTCGTCCTGCCAAGTCTCGGCCATGGCCTCGAGCTCTTGGTCGAGGTCACCTGGGCCGGCGCCGTCGCCAGTAGCAGTGCCGAGTTCAGCACACACGCTGGTAACCCCCTTATCGGAGAAGCCACATGGCGAGATGCGACCCCAAGGATTGGTGTGCACAGGGCCCTCGGTTGGCACGCTGTAGTTGATGGACACGCCAAGGCCCGTGACGCGACGGCGGATGTGCACGCCCATGGCAGCGATCTTCCGCTCCTGGCCCGTCCCATTTGGAGAGCGCACCCACACGCCTGGGTTTTCCGTCGTGATACCGTCGATCCCATAGCGCCGTGCAAGCGCGGCTACCGTCGTTTTCTGGAGCAGACACGCATACTCGCTCACGGTAAAATGCGCATGCAAGGGAGAGTGCATGTTGATGACGGGCCAGATGACGAGCTGGCCGGGCCCATGGTAGGTGGTCAGGCCGCCTCGGTCTGCCTGGTAGACTTGGGGCACGAAGAACATGGGCTGCCCTCCTGCTCCAGAGGGATTGGGCACGTAGAGCGGTGCCCGCAGCTCATCGTACAGTTTATCTGTACGATTCAGCTCCTTTTGTCGCCGGCCGAACGTGTAAGTCGGCGGAGGCGAGAAGAAGATGACGCTGGGCGGCGGCGGCGGACCGCTCGTCGGGTTCTCTCTCCAGGCGACATGCTCGTTCACGAGCCGGGATTGCAGGTGGTCGGCGAAAGCATAGCTGAAATGTTCGGGGAGGATCGCCTTCGACTTCGCATGCAGGAACAATTGTCGGAAGATCGTCATGGGCGAGGGTTGGCGGGTGGCGGGTGGCGGATCACCCGTTCTGAGATGGATGCGATGTTGAGACGTGAAACGTGAAGCCTGCGGTTTACGGATTCCCGACCAGACGGAAGAGATGGGATTCCTCGGATTGACGTTTTGGCCGGAGATAGCGGCGTTAGGGGTCAGGTGAGGGCGCGGCAATTATGTAGCACCTACCGGCTTCGGTTAGTTGGGCGATATTAATCGCCATCGATCACTGGTTTGTAGCTAGAGTTTAGCGATCAATTGCCTGATGATAGCGTCATTGTACACTGTAATGCCTGATTGACAGGGCACGAATTACGGATTACTTATTCCCGTCGGGCGACAGACTGTATTACGGATTACTGATCTTTCTTTCCCATTCCGTTTTGCTTACTGGTTCTGAATGCCTTCACCATGTCAGACTTATTCGTAGTCCTCGCCGAATCCAGCAACTCCGGACTATGAGAAGACCACATAGAGGTAGGTATGCTCTCAGGAGCTGGAGTCGAGAGGCCCCTTCATCGTTGAGAATCAGAGGATGCAACGAATACGACCCCAGGACTCCAAGCACATCCTCCCAGCAGTCATCAAAAGACCCTACTTGCTTTCGGGATGGAACAAAGCAATGTGTTCCCGGGACTTCTGGTCATCTACTAATCAAGTCCCAACTTCTCATATACCCCTGAGACGCCAACTCTCTCACACGACTGGACAATGCCCACCACATGTCTCAAGAACAAATGCTCGCTGCTCGACGGGGACCGATATCAGCCGCAACGCCGAGCACTCTTCATCTACACTCACAGGGGCTATGCTGGCACGGCATGATCCATGGATGGGCGGATGGAGGGATGGACGGACGGATGAAGATCATCATCCCCATTGCGTTGAATCACCACATAGAACATCGGGCACATGACCAGCCCAGCCACATGGATGCATGCGGGCGTGTGTGTGACTAAAGGGCCGTTTCTCACGCATTGCCTGGGTGGGAGAAGAAGCAAATTCTTCTCACGGGCGTTTCATTATTTTCTCTGGTGGCACTCGGAGAGGCCGTGGGTCGTACGAACGAGTACAAGTAAGCGGCTGCACGTCCATGCCGGGGACAACTTGAAGAAGAAGCAAAACCCTTTGTTTCTCTTCTGAAGCTTGCCCGTCGTTCGTTCGTTCGTCTGATCAAACCCCTGTTTCGGGGATTCGGGTTATTCGCGCCCATTGCATTATGCCCGAAAACCCAACCGTCTGGATCGTTCTGTCGATCCTGTGATAACCGGTTTCCTCTCTCCCACCCCCCCTTTTCCCTTGCCATGCGTCTTACTCAGCAGCTGGGCTGGGCCTTCGTTAGTGCTGAAGTGCCGCCCTCCGCCCTTACATCTCGTTATACGGAATACCGCCTCTAGGCAAACGGAGTCAAGTCGTCCGTTCGTGGTAAGGAGATAATAGCCTCAAAGCTGAGAAACTTCGACAAGGAGGAGTATTTATAAGCAAATGGCAAACTGGCTCGGTGATGATATATCACCTCGTTTTAATCCCAGCAGCCTGCCTTTCGCAAACAGTTTCCCATCCGCATCTCCGCCTCAAACACCGGACCCTCTACGTACCTTTTCACAGGGACTGCAGGCTCACTCTCTCATTCGACTGCGTGCAATCGGCCCGGAAACGTGGTGTTGTATTATTTGGCAATCCCCGAATCAACCGTTCCCGGAGAATTATTTGCTGACGTTTCATGGGACCATATCTTGGTTTGCACATCTACCACCTACTGCTAGCTGCTTTCGTTTTGGGTGGGTGGAAGCGACGGTATCGCTACATGTGAGTTACCTCCCTGTAGGACTTTTGGGGGTCATGGGGAATTTGGGGGAAGAGAGAGGGCCCAGAAAATTGGGGGAGGTTGATCGAAAGCAGGGCGATCTGGGATGGGGAGAGGAGAGAGGAGAAAAAAGTACGACGTATAGTAGAGCCCAGTAAGCGTCTCATGGTCGTAACGGGCGGCTTCCAGAACACGCACGGGAGTGGGCCATGGCCCATGGGAATCGACAATGATATCATTGGGACCATTGGGGGGATTGAGCCAGAAGTTAACGTCGCAGGCGAATCAGAATAGATGATTGCTGCTGGGCATGGCAGATCAATTACGACGTTTCGGTCGCCCATGCAACAATGCTGCTCCAATGGCGCTCTCGCCAGGCCCCAACAGAGACAGGGTTGTCAGGAGGCTCGTCACGGGACTTCGGGGCAGCGGTCCAAATGAATACAGGGGCTGGTTTCGAGTGATGTGATAGTCATTCACTATGAGTGCCTTACCCCTTAGGGTATGAGTCGGGACATCTCATCAGTGTTCAGTAAGATTCGTTGCAGATGAGAGGACTCATGAGATGTCAACTCATCTATGACGGCGAGATTGAAGCTCAGACTCACATCAATCATAGCAAACATCAGAGACGCAATGTTCTATGACTGACTGAGAAAGCAGAGTCAATGTGAATGAAGTGTACTCAATGCTGTGATTCATGAAGAATGAATGTAGTATAAGTGCTTCTCGTGCTTCTGATGCTGAAGCCATTTTGATGAACTCGTCGCACGTCCAAATCATAAGCACCTCAACCCAATGACGATCAGACATCCGAAAACCGATGGTAGAACAACTGCATCTCATCCTGAATCTCGCCCACCGTACCTCAAATTCATCACCAACGCCAAACCAGCTGCGAATCCCATCGTTGATCTCTTCATCATGCCTTCACAATACCGCTTATTAAAGCCATGCATCATGGACCACAACACCCAATCGATCGCTGTTCTGATCATACTAGCCTTCATACTCATCCTACTAATTATGCCCTTCTACCTGAAACTTCACGTCCGACAAATAATACGACCCGCTGCCATCGAGTTGCCCGCAAGTCCAGGAAGTGACAACACTCTGTACAGGCGGAGACGGAATGCCTTCTCGGGACAGAGTCGTGAGGATATCCAGCGCAGACTGGCCTCGACTGGCCAGTTTCTAGATCATTTTTAGAGGCTCGAGTCGAAGGTCTGGCATAAGGGTATTGCACGCCAAATGGGTCCATGGGAGATAGGACAGAGTTCAGCTATGAGAAGGGATGATCGCAGAATCGACGGGGTGAGAGCTGGTCCATGTTTCGCTGGGTTGAAAGACCAAGTTGAGAGATACTGTTCCATATGAGGCTGAATACGATTCGCCTTCACCGTCAAACCCCTAATCTTCTATCTCGCGAACGATTCAATCGAAGAGAGTAGACAATCAAAATTCTTCCACCGAAGTGAGCTCGTGAGAAGTAGGTCGATGACGCCTCCTCACACGGCATGAAGCTCTTGAGATAGTAGAAAGAAACAAATGGAGTGGACGGATTGTAGCCATGACTCGCCTGCGGCTCATATGAGGATATCATGAGCTTGTGCGCTTCAAAGCCCAACAACACATGAAAATGAGAAAAGAAGTGTGGAAATGATTGCAACTTCATGCGCATCCAACTCCTATTCAAAGACGCCAGATATCGGGTCGGGACACGATCAATTCAAATGACGCCTACCCAGTAGCTTCTGGATAAATACCGAGTATGTGTCGGGTGAGTAGTTCCTCTGAATACCTACCCGGCAGCGATCTGGTGAGAGTACTCCTTTAGGCTCGTAAAAGCTCGTCTACATCAGAGTGTCTCATGTGTCGGTCTAGGTATCACGATCGTTCTAGCCAGACGTCTGGTTCTGTATAAGAAGTGAACAAGATGAGATGTTAAGGATCCAGTCCCTTATGTCTATGGACCACGACAAGTTATCTTGAGCGTGATGATGATGATGAGAGCGGCGAGTCTGGAGAAAAGTCGACGAGGATATTCGAAGTCCGATCGACATGTTCCCCGTATCTGGAGTGATATGTAGCGATATTAGATTATTCATGCTTTGGATAAGGGAACGCTCATCGTCAGGATCGTGAACATATGTGTACTATAGTTGATGACATCGAGATCCAGGATCGTGATGGCATGTCGATGGATATTTATATCGGCAGGCACTTGAAAACCCATGTTCAGGATCGAACATCGAAACTTGAGATTCAGGAACAACAGTCCTACCGCTCAATACCATTATCGAAGAGTACGTAAAAGCTTCACTACGTTTCGAAGATCAAGACTACAATCACCCACCAGCAAGGCAACTTACACACACCCAGAGCACCATATGGGACACCATCACACATATCAAGACTCAACAGTTCACTATTCACGTGCAACATGATTCATTTCTAGATTCTAATTGCCACGACTCCGAATTCCACGTAACATCCCTCTGCACCCTAATGCCCTCGACACAGGGCATCCTACCCGAGTTGGGGCGTGCACTGATATCCGTCCACAAGCCGCCGCGTTCCTTCGGCGGCACAAGGATTTGCACATCAGTCAGTCCCTTCGTCAACTGCGACTCATCATCCGAGTCGCGGAGAGCAGTCCGGCTGGCTCCCGACATGGGTCCCGACCTGGCGAATGGGTGCTGTGAGATCTTGGAGGGTTTGCTGCTGTAGCTTGGGATCGGCGTGTCGCTGGTCGTTGGCCTGTGAAGGAGTCGTTTATATACGGGTAGGAGGGTGAGGGCGGAGGTGCCGATGATGGCGATGTAGACTTCGAAGCCGGCTGTTGCGGATACGGATGCGCCTGTGCGATGTTAGTTTTACCCCTTTTTAAAAATTTGTGAAGGGTGATTTGACTTACCAACATTGCCGTGTACTGAAGTCGCGACGACCCGTGCGATACTAGCACCAGTGGAACTATGTACGAAATCAGCAAAAGTTCTTCGAGATCGATTGCATTGTCAGAAAGGGGTTCACATACAGTACGCCGATGACAAATATACCAAGGATCAAGAACCGCTTCTCCTTCGACATATGTAGTTGAAACACATCATGAACGGGCAAGCCCACAAGCGCTGCGTTTATAGCAACGTTGAAGGCGCCGAGAACAATGCTTCCGGTGTCAGAAGTGATGCAATGACCACCCAACATTTTTCGGTTCCATAAGAATGCGATAGGCCGGCATGTCGCAAGGTTGAGAGCCTCAACAGCGATGAACCAGCATACAGACAAGGCGGCGATGATGTATGTGCCGCGTCTTACGGTCTTCGTAGGGAAGATACGAAGATAGAATAAAACAAGAGAGAGTCGAGTGGTAGTCCAGCCTGCGCCGTACAGGATCGTACCAATGAAGACAATCTATAAACAAACGATGAGCCTCATGTCATATGTATATATTTTGTGTAAGCAGAGGACACACACCTTTTGCAACTGCATCGCCGAATGATAGTCGGCAGTGAGTAGAGTGAATGCATCAAATCCCAGGCCATAAGCCAGGAAGGCAGTCAAGATTGTCGCGCAGAGTCCATGGTGTATGACCAGCCCAACCAACGAGAACCAGTCATCCCAATGAGCGCCGGGCCCAGATGACCATCGTGACCAGAAGCGCAGGGCGACGGCAAAGGTGGCGACGACAGCCAGGAAGGACAACGCCGCTACGTAGCCCCAGCAGTGCGGCCATACCCCCAGAGACGATGTCATCGCCTTTCGACACGCGGGGAGAGCATGCGGTATTCGTGAGACGGAACGGCAGGCTTAATAAGAAGGGGGCCCGGGGAAAGGAAGAGATATTGAAATTAGCTAATGAGGAGACAAGATGAGGAGAAAAAGATCGGAACTAGTATTCCTGATACATAATGAGTTAGTAAGTACGGCAACGACGAGTATAGGTAGGATGGGATGGTCGAATGGGACAAGCGCAAGCGACGGTAACGCTGGCTTACCTCGATTTTTCTTCTTTCGTTTCGGTGTAAAAGCCACCAAGCTTACAGATTACCTACAGTAGCCGGCCCGCAGGTGCACACAGGAGGTGACTAGGTAGGTATGTATGACTTGGGATGCTAATGTTAGCCGAGGTGTCGAGAGCTTTACAGGCTTCCCCGTTGCATCATCCAGTGGCATCACAGCACACGGCACGCCCACGCGGAAAGGAACACGCAAGAACTCGATCGACGGACGGAAGATACAGAAATAGCGCAACCACGCAGCACGAAACACGATACCAGAGCCGACGGACGGGGCGAACCAATAGATGCAGCTACCGGATTTCGTGCTGCGTACGCCATCCAACAAGGACATGGAAAAGAAAGAAAAGGAGCCCCCGGAGTCAGCAAAAACGTGGCTTACCTATAATTATAAGATGATGAAGGCACATGGGGGTTTAATAGCGTTAGGAGATTTTTCTTCTTCGAGACAAGCCCGGAGGATTGTGAACGAGAGAGAGAGAGAGAGGGAAGCACCACAGTCACAGCCCTACTACCACCTAGACTGCCCTAGGTATGCATTCCGACGCGATGTTCGCACTCGATCGGAGACGAGGCTCGGTCATGCGATCGACTACCGGAATAGCTTCACCTGTGAATACTAATCGTCACAAGCAAAAACTAAACAAAAAAAGAATAAAACGCTCGATGCATGCAATGACGATGACGATGGAGAAGGAAAGCTCAAGCAAGCAAGTTGCTAGCAACGCAAGCTAATGTGGGCTAAAGTGACGCTAGAAAATCAGTAAGAGCGGGAAGGAGAAACGGGAACGGTTGATCAACGTGGCAGGCAGGTGAGCGAGAGAGGGAGAGAGAAGGGAAGAGAGGGCACGGAAGATCGCGTGGATCAAGTGCTGGGTAGGTAGCATCGTCAGATTTGGTGCCGCCCCAGGTGATTCGTGAGAACATCACAAATTAATAACCCCGTCCCTGGCGACTCGCGACGCTCATGAGCCAGTGAAGCCACGGCGTGTGTACCCACACTGCACACCACTCCAAGGACCAAGATTCCAAGACGTGCATCACGGCGTTTCAGCCAAGTCTGAACTAGTTCCGCAGTCGGGATAGCCTGTGTGTGTCGCTACGCAGGACCGTGTCTTGGGTGCCATCGCGTATTCGTACACTGTCTCCAATGCAGGTGTAAGGCACATCATTCAGGGAGTTGGCTGTATCCATGAGGTTGAAAGACATTGATTCAGTCGATAAGTGTTGAAGAAAGCTCAAGTCAGGTACTAGTAGGTAGGACCTTCTCCTTACTCCTCGACGGGATAAGAGAAGGTAGGTACTTCGTACGAAATACTCCGTAAAGCGGAGTTGGGGTATGACCTCAGTATACAACCTTATCGTTCCAGATCAACTCTCATCACAGCAACAATAAGAAAGTCGGATTTCAAATGCAGCGTAATCAAGTCAGTCAACACCTTGCGATCTCCCATCGTCCCGGGTCCCTTATTACGATTCTGCCTGCACCTCCCAAGCGAGCCTCTTAAACATGCTGGTGACTGCTGCTTCTCGACTCGATTCCGCTCTGCCCATTAAGAGCATGGCCCTATTCCGCATGCAGGCCTGTCAGGTCTAAATATAGCCCACCAATCCTTGCTAGCGCATGATGTCACACAAAAGTTCAGGTCCCAACATCCATTTCGTTACGGCACCATTCCCCTCCGAGCCTAGCGGGCCGAATCTTGAGCGAGGTCGCGCCAGTCTGGATCCGGTATGGCGTCGGAGAGCTGGATCCTTGTTCGGTTTAGTGCGGTTTGGGGGGCACATGGGGACCCTGTTGGCTTACTCTCCGTGAGCTCCGTCTTTCGCTTCTTCTTCTCGTCGTGAGTGAGGGATTGCTTTTCCAGAGCAAGCAGGATTCACGGCATTTCTGGAATCCTCACGATTCGTTTTGCGGAATCATTCCGTGCAGGAATGAGACTACGAATAGGAACGGAGATCCATTGATCATTGATGATTGGAGTCCGAAAACACAGCCGGACTCATCACACCACGCGTAGTATCTCGTAGGTAAGATCCATCCTCCTTCTGCGTAACGGATACTACCACGTGCTACTCATTCTCGTGCACGAGAAAAGCAGGCTTTCAATCTGTTACTCTGGGCGATTTCATCTATACAGATGTTAGGTCGTGTCAGGTAGTAAAAGGCTCGAGATACTCACTGGTCCAATGACGGTCCAACGACAACGTCGTTGTCTTGTTGGTGATTTATATTAACTGGCTCCACAAGGCCATCTTTCAAACATCTCCGTGGTTACCAACGAATGATCTTGATTTGCGGAGACCCTGCCGTACGAGATAGGCACTACGGATTACATCCTCATACAGGGCAACAACCATGTGTCCGCCACCGGCAAGGCTCCAGCAAGCCCCCAATACAATCGGCATAAGCACGGGAGGAAGCTCAAAGAAGCATATAATCCGTAGGAACAGAACCATTTCTCAATACCATCAAAGGGGTTTCTCATCTTAAATCTGGATAAGTGCCTGCAACTCTCCGTTCCAAAAGTCAATAACGCCGATCCCTCGCCCAGCGCCGAGTCTATAAATATGGCCCGGCATCTCCTCTAAACAGCCCGGCAACACAACGGTGAAAATCGCTCTGCAGTACGACTCAGCAGAGCCAAAGGGATCTCTACCCATGGGGCCCGAACGGCAAGGCTCCCGGACTATCCGTCCGTCCGTCCGCTGCTGCGTTACCATGAACGAAAATAAACGTGTACGATATCAGCCTCATCCATTATCCTCATGACATCCAAACCGTGAGTTAAGACGGGTTCAAACTCCCCATGGTAAACTCGTGCCATCCAAAACCACATACTCGTACTCAGTGCACTTGCCACACCAGTACAACTCGTTTCAATCTCTCTCTTCACGCAAACGCGCGTAAACCGGATCCCCCGGCCCGAGCTTCTAGAAATCTTCGAGATCCGCAGAACAGGGGGTACTTATTCCGTATCTCCATTCCGAAGATCCCTATTTCGTGCGGCGTCGATCCGCATCTATTTCTCATTCCCATACCAGGGACTTCACACACTCCGCACCCGTAACCCTCACACAATACTCCATCCAGGAACTTTTACCGCGCGAGAACCGCAACTTGGAGATAGCGATCGTCAATTACGCGGGGGGCGAAAAGAAAGTGCCGGGTATATTAATTGACCAGCAACTGCGGCCCCGTTATGCATTATGTTGACCGGTTATATAAATCACCATGTTGGGACCGGCGGCCCCGGGTCTGTTGGGTCCCCCCTTTCATTCCTTATTGCGCGTCCCCTGGTCCATATCTTGATTCCTCTCGCTTTGGCGAAATTCAAGACGCACTCATGAGCGTTACTGGAAATCATCGGTGTCAATTTGCATGACGGCAATTCAATGAAAACTTGGACACTGTTCATTCGCGATGTGAGACGATGCGATAGACGCGACAGCAAGCGAAGCGATACAACACGATGCTATATGATGCGATACCGTACGATACAATACGCTAGACGGAAAAAGACGCGATGTAAATGACAAAATGGCTTACAGCTGGATATCATACAGACATGATATGGTAGAAACAGCACATCGAATATTTCGCGACACCACTTCCTACACAGAGAGTAGGGAATCAACCTACCTCTTCACGGTCACTGCCGGCATAGTTATTTGTTGTCATGAGCGCGACAAAGCCGGTACCCCAACTGCTCCCATCCATCATTGCCGACACAGGGGTGGCACCAAAGTACATCATCTGGGTCGACTTCCCTTTTGATCTGCAGCAAGCGATCATAATTGTCACCCCAGTAAGTATGTTGCCAGTCCGGTTCGCCGGGGAAGTTCTGGATTGATGTCAGCTTCACCTGCGTAAAATGTTTGGGTAGTTTAGAATGATTTCGTACCTCGTTGATGTACGCTCCCATATCAGGGGCAAATTGTCTCAGAGGCTCCGTGATAGCATTGGTGGTATCATAAGCCCATTCTCTTGCGGTAGCGTTCAGAGGCGCAAAATACGTGGTACTGACTGCTTTGTGTAAGTTTCTGTGAGGCTAGCAGAATGAGAATGATGCTGTCTGTGGAAGGAAGACCTACCCATGTGAGCGATGGCTCGTCTCCACGTGGGGGTTACTGAGGTACCACCACCTCTCGGCTTGGCGTTTCGTGTGCCGTTGCCCGCCACAAGGAATGCTGCCCCAGTTGTACCCTTGATGGCTGCGCCGAGAACGGTACTGTTGGTCTTGAAAGCTTCTTCGTCGAACAGGCGTGAGCCTATGTATTGATCGATACCTGCTATGTTGTTGTCATAAAAGACGCTGAACCACGATTGGTACGAGGGAAAGGGGATGATTTCCACCGTGACATCCGCCTCGGGCCATTCGGCTTTGACATGGTCGAGGATGGGGTCCCAAATACCCTGCATCTCGTCGGGGTCCTGCGAATTTAGGTGTGCAAATACACCTCCTAGGCCGGGCAAGCCAACAGTGCCATTCTTGAATTCAGGAAGCGTAAGGTTGCCGGAATAGAATGCGTAGCCAGATACGTTCTTGGAGTCAAGATAGGGGGATTGGGACAGTATGTAGCCAATCGCGTCCCAGATCCAAGGCGCTTCGAAGTCTTGGCTGAAGATGCCAATCACTCCTGCCACGATTTTGGGGGTGGGATGCGTAGCTAACGTGACAGAGGTCATGACACCGAACGTCGAACCTCCACCCTAGTTTTCTATTGTGAGTCGTCTATACCGAGAAGGAGTGTATGAACAAGCACTTACACCTCGCATGGCCCAAAACAAGTCTTCGTTTTGGCATTCGTTGGCGATGACGATATCGCCCATTGGCGTGACAACCTCCATTTCCAGGACATTGTCCGCTCCCATGCCATAAAGCGGAGACAGAATTGAATGACCACCGCCAGTGAGGTACCCACCGACACTCACTGATTTTGAAGTTCCCCCTACTATGGTCCGGTTGATCTTGTCTAACGTCTCGTAAATGAACCCAAGCTGAGAGCCACCGCCGACAGTCACGGCAGGACTGTCAATGCTGAAGTTGCAGCCAGTCGGCGTAAATGTGTCGTGTGTCTCAAGACTGTTCATATAACGGAGCCATATTGACAGGGCCCCTGGTGCCTGTGAGCGGCCCTGATAGTCATGACCAGAGCTCTTGACGATAACACGAACATCGTGTTTCCGCGCTTTGATAGTCGATCAGAACGGTCCAGGATCTAGTATTTGATACTCAACTTACCAAATTCTAAGCTGAGTTTGACATCCATGGCCGTTGTCGCATTCACGACGTAGGCAGGATATCCCGCAGCACTGCATGGAGCATCCGGGTCAATCACACATGTGTCATTGTTGTACTGTTGCCACATGTTGGATATGGGGCTATCATCGTGGAACTCGTAGGTTGACCAGGCCGCACTGACGACGGCGCACTGATCGGAGCTATTCAGAATAGGAGCTTAGTTACTGATAGCAAAGAAAAGGGGGCTTCAATTGGACTATCATACTTATACGAGGCTTCCTTGGGGTGGCAGACAGCCGCAGGGGGAGGCCCTGGTGTGATGAGCTTCCCATTGATAGAATCATTGAAATCAGCCCATGTCTCGTCAGAAGGCCACTGTATGGCAGACGTCAGCTTGAGTCTTCAGCATCTACCGAGTCTAGACGGCCGCTAAACCAAACGAATTTGTGCTTCCACCATCCGCAGATGGATGCGATCCATCGTACAAAAGCAACAAGCAGATGGAGAAACAGCAAGCCTGCGAATTCTTCGAGGTTACTTACGGCGCTGGTCCCAGGAAATGCCTTGCAGGATCCATCGTCAGGGTCACCGCGAGGCTTCTGCAAGACTACCGAGCCCTCGCCAAGTGCAAGGAGAGCAGCAAGAGATGGTACGAAAGCCCTCATCTTGTCAGACCGTGACAATGTGTAGACGGGAGTGACACGTTCACCCGGTCCGGTTTGACAGGAGATGCGGTGCGTTCAAATAGCTGGAGCTTTGTTCGACACCGGTGAACGCACAGAACAGCCAGGGCAAATTATCGTGCGCTGACTTCGTGATCCGGCATGAAGCTGCGAAGTCTTACGTTGTCGATCACGACTTACATGCGTACGTACGATAGAGCTATGGACTTACCTGCCTATGTATGTAAGACCCCAACGGACAGCACCGGCCGTGGAACTCACCAGGCAAGGGCCGCTCGGGTGAAACTCCAGAGCCAACTGCATGAATACGGCGGCGAAGCATTCACGCGACGAGACGAGAACAAGGCAGGTGTGAGTGTGACCATGTCTATCCTGCAGTTGCGACTCAGGCGTGCCGAAGCATCACAGTTGGCGCCGTCTCAGCGGCACGTGTTGGTGTTGAATTGGGCAGTTTCGCTGTTCCGCGGCTTACTTGCTGCTTATTAGCGTTGTAATCAAGGGCAAATTTGGCATGATGACGTTTGGAGCTCTCGTCGATTTGCCTGCGTCGCTAAGCTGAGGGCGAATAGAGGAGGACACTTTCCCGATCTGTACGCCAGGAGATAGCAGAGTGCCAGTAGATACCCCGAGGGTCGACGGCCTCCAGCTGTTTCTGACGGTCTGGCACGGATTTCACCACGTACGATTCTGCGAATACTCGTACTTCGTAGCACAGCAACAACTAATCTGTACAATCAATCTCAGTCATATGATCGACTATTCATAGTGTGGTGTAGGAGTGTGAGATGGTGGCGCCGGGAAGATTGAATATAGAACATTGTGTGTGTTGGGAGCAATGGGAGTTCACGGGTCCAATGGATTTGCGTGAGAATCACCCGACATGCCCCTGGATATGCATATTTTGCCTACTGCAATGGCTTGAGGCTTGAAATATGCGGTACCTGAACTAGGTAACTTCATTGAAGAGGCACCGTTCCTGGCGTCGACAGGCAACATCATGAAAGCTGGAATTTTTGGCTTTCACTCGACAGGTGCTTTCGAAGGTTGAAGATGACGAGTTCAGTTCAGTCGATGACTCGAAATGACATCCGAATTCCAATCCGTCAATTTAATTACACTTCCCCTTTAGACCTAGCGCAACACTGACTTACCGCATTGGGAAATTACGCACGAGCTCTTGGAGGGAATTGATTGGTTACCTGCATCCTGGTAAGGTACCACCCACGCCGTACGTGCGTACGCCACTGCGTTACTTCCCTGGAAATCTATGGCAGTCACCTGGATTTATGCTGAGGTGGCTGTGCAAGGATGGCTCGGGATCGCGAGTCAATGCTCCTGAGACGTGACGGCACGGAATCTTAAGCTTAGCTCATTAATGTTTCGGCATTCAACATCTTCTTTGCCCATTTCGAAGTTGGACAGGACCGCGGGAGAACGGTCACTGATAGATTCGTGATGGCTGACCAGCAACCAAACCCCGTCGTAGAGAAAGGCCGATCTCTGCTCTCGCCCCTCTCATACGACGAGGATGCAGTTTCCCTCCACAGCCGAAGTGACCAAGACACCGATAGCGAGGATGATCAGATCTTGGCTGCCGCGCGGAACAGTCGCGAGCTCCGCGCCTACGACCGCAGGCTGTTGATGGAGGAGGAGGAAATGGGACAGTTGGTCATTGACTCGAGGGCAAAGGAGCGTCGCGGAAGTAGCCTTCAGCGTCAGGGGCCCAACCTTGCCCTGCCCAATCCCATCCAAGCCCTGCGGAACTATAGCAGGACCCGCCTTGAAAGGGGCGCCTACGATCCCGTAAGCTCAACCGATGATTTAGACAGCGAGAAGCGCCGGAATCGACGGGGCCGGCGCAAAGAGAAGCGGGACCGTCTGCTCGAAGAGGCCCGTGACGGCGAGGATGGCAAGCTTATGCATGAGATGGAGGGCGGTATGATGAAGGATGGAAGCTCCACAGGCGACAGCAGCGATCGAGAGGGTAGCGACGAACTAGATCGTAAACATTTCATTCCTATCTCGGGTCCGAAACCCACCAAGCTGCGCAAATGGAAGAAATGGACTCTCATTCACGCCGCCATCGCTCTTGTTATCGCCCTGTTTGCGCTGTTGATCTGGAAGTTATCATCATCCGACAAAAAGCCCTCCATGGCCGGGCAACTGCGTAGCAATGGAACCGCCCTTTTCGCCCCTACAACGCTCATCATTAGTCTGGATGGTTTTCGAGCTGATTTTTTGACGCGTGGTTTGACACCGCGACTTAATGCCTTCATCAAAGAAGGCGTGTCTCCATTGTATATGACACCCTCGTTTCCGTCCGTTACATTCCCTGTAAGTAAATGCTTTTCGTGATGTCTATGAGACAGATCAAGTCTAACACGGCCCTAAGAATCACTACACTCTTGCTACAGGTCTATATCCGGCAGATCATGGCATCGTCGGCAATACATTCTGGGACCCAGCCATGGGAGCCGAATTCTACTACACTGATCCCGAGCGAAGCCTCGATCCAAAATGGTGGGGCGGTGAGCCTTTTTGGGTCACGGCCGAGCTCCAGGGAGTTCGTACAGCAGTGCACATGTGGCCTGGGAGTGAAGCCCATGTAAACAATATGGATCCGAGCTTCCTCGACAAGTTCAACGCCAAAGAGCCCTTGCCCAAGAAGGTTGACAGAGTCCTGGAGTTCCTCGACATGCCGGGGCTGGAAAACAAGAATGTTTCCGAACAGCTGCGACCACAACTTATCGCAGCTTATGTACCCAATGTGGACAGCATGGGTCACCTCTATGGTCCGAATAGTACCGAGATTCGTGTCACGATCAGCGAAGTCGATACCATGTTGAATCAACTTTTCCTTGGACTCGAGCAGAGGAACCTCACTGACATAGTGAACGTTATAATCGTGTCTGATCACGGCATGGCTACTACGGACGTAAGCCGGATGATCCAAATCGAGGACCTGGTAGACATGTCGAAAGTACACCACCTTGATGGGTGGCCCTTGGTTGGCATTCGGCCAAACAACCCAGAAGACGTGCAAGTTCTTTACGAGCAGGCCGTCGGTAAGAAGAGGTCTAACCCGAACTTCGATGTCTATCTCAGGGATGTAGATATGCCTGAGCGCTATCACTTCAGTAACAACGACCGTATAGCTCCTCTCTGGATCGTCCCCAAAACGGGTTGGGCAATCGTCGACAAAGCTGAATTCGACATCGAGGAGGCTAAAGCGAAGAACCTAATCTATCACCCCCGTGGACTACACGGCTATGATCATGAACACCCCTTGATGCGGGCTATCTTCGTTGCTCGTGGACCAGCTTTCCCTCATCTGCCGCACAGCAAAATCGAACCATTCCGTAAGTCGCCCCCCTCACCATATACCCTCTCCTTTTTTAACTAACAGCTATCAGAAAACCTTGAAGTATACAACATCTTGTGTGATTCAATAGGCATGGAACCGATGCCGAACAATGGAACGCTTCGCTTGCCTCTGAAGGTCGTCGGGCTTCATAATGACGATCTGGACATCGAGCAGCCGGAAGACCCTGTCCCAACGTCAGAGGTAGAGAGCGTTGTCCCTAGTACGACATCAATCCCTCCGGCTGTCACGTCATCCGTAATGGCGGAACAACCTACAACTTCAGTGGTAGTCGTTGCTCCCGAGGACGAGGTTAAGGAGCCGGCGAAACCAGTTGAATCAGAGAAGTCAAAAGAACCACAGCAGGATGACTCTCAGAAAGAGCAAAACCCAGACAGTGCCGATGACACCGACAAGGGCAAGAGTGGCTCCTGGTGGGACACCTTCAATAACACTATCGATTGGATCAAAGACGAAGTCAATGGTATCATCGACGAGATCACCGGCGAAGACAAGTAGAAGATGGTCCACATCTGATAATCAAGTATAATACCCTTCAACAATCACCCTGGGAGTCTAGTTCGGATGCATTAGTAGTAGGCGTTAGGCGTTGATCACTGTCTTGGACCTAGGTATGTTGGCGTTCCGTACATAGATCTAGAACCGGCGCTCCTTTTTCATGATTACCCCCGCATCCGGGCGATAGGGGGAAGTTGTCTATACCTAATACCACGGTAGACTAGATTAGATCCTGCTGCACAAATCAAGACCTATTATTTCTCCTTTTCGATCTAGACGGCGAGAATACGAGCTATACGCCCACAACTCGTATGATACGGCGATCTCGACCCCGATAGCCCCGATGCATGCTCACCGAGAGACAGACATACGGCGCCTCCGAGGCACCGGGCCGCGATCTTGGATTCTTATACCTACCTGCCCCGTATTCTATAGCTCCTTTATCTATCCCGCGTTCTAGAGCTCTTATATGTTCTAGAGTAGTCCCGTCTAGCTGGCTTGTGATCGACGCTCAAGAGCCGGTGAATTCGTAGTCCTGACTGACTCGGAGGTAGAGTCGGAACATTATTCCCGAGTCTTGTGGTTGGCGTTGTCTGGCGAACCAGCCCCCTTTTAACCCCGTAGTAATAACAATAGGTAGACGCAAACAAAAGGGGGATCACTGCGTAGGGGGAAGTTTACGAATTACGATATGGCCTTTTGAGAAAACGACAGATGCATTCTGGAGATACGTGATACGTGAATCAGATCAGATAACTGCGAAGATGTGCGCTGGACTACTATTGCTGCTGTTTACATACTCGGATCATTTCTTACCTTGGATCTTGCCAAAGTCCAGGCTCCCATAAGGAGTGGACGACGGTATTACTCCAGGACGATGCTATAAGTAGACACCGCGCAATGACGCTGTCGTCTTCCACCGGACCGGCGTTAACAGTATCCCCGAGATCTTGATTGGAACCACTGGTTTGGAATGGATGAGAGACATCTATAAAAACCTACGATACGGCTCGACGAGGCGGGAGTTTACAAAGATCGCTTGGGCTTTTCTTGGCCCTGCTGACCTACCGTATGGATCTCGAACTAGTCAGCCTCGAACTCATGACCCTGCTGCGGGAGGCGCATGACAAGGCTGGCCACGGAGACTATCGAAAGGGGCTCCCTTCGCTCGCGTCGTTTTGTTAGGTAGTTGCGTGAGGAGCGTGAAGTAGGAGTGCACGTAAAACACCCATGCAGGCCAATGATAAAGGGGTCTGCGCAACTGTCCGATGCTGCGTATGTCGGGCTATGAATAGCAAATTGTATGGATTGATGCTGAAGTGTTTGACGCATGTCCGCGGTTCGTGCAAATGATGATGAGGGAACATGCAAACAACGGCTTGCGTGTGAAAATCATGACAGTGCTATGCATGTCGACGCGCAAGCACAGCTACAGCAAGAGTGAGGGCATGGGGGTTCCAGCAGCGCTGAGTGAATCCACTGGATGAGTTGCGGCTCCATCCACGGAATAGTAATAGGCCCCGTCAGGGATGATCGGCTGGTGCCGATGCGCAGCTACTCGACGAGCAGCGTATCTAGTGAGCTCATCGACAATAGTCATGACAAACACCTTCTGCGTGTCGACAACGTTCGGACTTCTAGCTGTGCATTCGTGCTCAATTGATTCGCCAAGATATTCTGTTTCCATTCCAGAACGTCGCTGAAACCACTCGGTCTCGCCACGGGTGGCCAAGTAACGCGAAGGAGCGTCTCTATTATATGGTATCGAGGCTCGTGGGTGGCGGATGCTTCGTTCTTGGCGGGCCTCCTGTGAGGAGTGCAGACATCGACTGAGATATGGATGCTTGGCATTTGTTATGTGATACCTAATGAGGAGAATGTCGAATCATCAGCTCCTCTCTGTCAAAAATAGTCCACGACTCGCAAATGTCAATGACGTCGAGAGATCACTTGGCGAGCACTAGAATGAGTAGGATCAAATGCCTATTCGGGCTTTTACATATCGCCGAAGACTAAGGGAACCCCATAACGGCCTGGCCCCTGATGCTTGATGCTCTCAAAAACAAGAGCCTCAACTTGTTCCGCGGTAAGACTTCTATTATTGACTCTCTGCGGTGCAGGACGGAATGAATTCCGACGGCAGCGTCTGACATGAGCCGTGGAAGGGTCGTTAGTCGTTCTCCTCGTATTCCTAGAGGCCACGTCGTGTTACGCTCGTCTATCCAAAGAAGACCGTCAGCACTCGGTGGAGGCGTGAGAATCAAACCTGATCACGAGTCCAAGATAAGAATGGCCTGATTCAGATTCCTTGCATCGTGTGATTTCGATCAAGGCCGATCAGAAGTCTCGTTTTGACTTGTCACGGCCCAAGTTGCTTCTGGCCAAGCCATCTCGACCCCGCATATGTGCCCTTTGCCTCTGCCACTCTGGCCTGAGGCAATCGGGCCTGCTATGGTTAAGCGTTGTAAAAACAAGTCGATATAGTTTTGGGCCCCTACTAGTCGCGGGGACCCCTCACGGCAATTCATAGTCTCGGCCGATCCAATCTTTATAGCCTTAGCCCCGCCGGTATAAAGAAGCTCGCGCAGGCATCTGGGATTCTAGATTGGGCCCTGGTTGAATATACCCTGTTAGCATGGTTGTAAGTACGAAGTAGGTAGACGGGACATTTTCTGTCACTGAGGTAGATTGGTGAGAACAGAAGGTGGTGGTAGCCCTAACAAATCACGCCCAACGAGATCATGTCTGTGAGCCGTAACAGGAGTCTCCATGGAACATGTGAATACAAGGCATTCTAGAAGGAGCTGACAGCAACGGGAGAACTAGTCCAGATCTCAAGTAGGTAATCGATGCGTAAGACGTACCTACGTACGAGACATGCGCTCAACTTTCTCGGGGGCACCCCTGTAGGGCTGCTGATTATAGAAACTCTTCGTAAAGAGATGAGAGCATGTAGATACGGACAGCCTCGATCATGACTGTCAATGAAGCCGTATCACTTGCCGACAAAGCGGACCGTGGCATAGGCAAATCCCACCTACCTACTGGTGCCTACCATCCAACGGTAGTCTATGGTGTAGTTATCATGGTGGAATGGCTTGACGTCGGTTTTGGAGTTGTTCAGTAATCAAATATTCTGCCGGCAAGAGAGGGACTCGGAGTGGCCGAGCTTTAGCAGCCGATTGGGTTCAACCCCACGGGCGACGGGCGACGGGCACACGGACCACGAGTCACTTGCAACCGGTTTGGTGGTGATTGAATGTAGAGACGTGCTCTAGAAACAACCTACGTTGTGGGTGCGGTGACTCGACAACGGCTTGGCACCGGGAAGTTGTAAACGCCATGAAACCTCAAGATTCAGAAGTTGGTGAGATGGGATGGAATGAAAGAAGAGTCGTAGAACGATGAGCATCAGATAAACTTCCCCCAGATGAGGACAATACGGTACCTTATCTGATCCGTTTTCTACGGAATAATATGTTTAATTGGTTGTAACCAATTTCGCAGAACCGTACGGATTATCTGATCACCGACTATTGAACCTTTTTGACTTTGTGCATAACGTTGCGGGAAAAGGCTCAAAAATGTGCGATAACGCGAGGTGTTCATAAGATAAGGAATATCTGAAAAATGACGGATGATATCAACGACCTCCCAACATTTCCTCGCGCCTCTCTCGTGTGAACATTCCGCGTTTCATCTCCAACGAACACGTGAACGTTCAAACGTGAACAACCGAACTGATTGATCTCACCTTGCTATTCGTACATGCATATGTACACTCACCGTTCATAAGATAAGGCCTAGATACGGCCAAGTGACGCGACCCTCTCGGGCTGCAATTGTGCTGCTTCCCGACGCCAGCCCAAAGGGCTGAGTGTCACGATGTGCGCTCAACCAAGTCCTTCCATTCCTCTCCGTGAAGAACGTCAATTGCTGCTCTCTTGACCAGAATGTATGTGGTCACGACACTCTTCAGCTCCGAGTCTAGCATCCGCGTCTGCTTTGCAGATTGTAGTCCAACCAATGGATTCTTGGGTCTAGATCTGACCGCGAGAAACACTGTCAATTGTGCTAGGTATCTACGAGTAGGTAGGTAGGTCGACAGACGAGGAGCGGTAGGTACTTGTTCATAATTCCGCACACGGTACTAACAACTCCTCGCCATCTCGCGAGTGTGAACGGAGATAACAACACTTCCAAGTTCCAGCTGAGGAGGAAGCACACTAGTCATTAGGCACATGTTCAGTTCTTGACAGTTCACTAACCGGTCTCCCCAGAATCTCACAAGTCGGAAATTCCGGCCTTTGATAGGGCCACAACGAAGTCGGTGCGACAAGTCTCGGGAAAAGTTCCCGACGGCGTCGGTTTTATCGCTGGGACCCTTATGCAGCACGTCGGCCCTGAGACTTCGCGACTAGGTACCCGCTGCTGGAATTCAATCCTCGGAATCTTCCTTGTTCCGCACCAGACCGGTATACCTACTACGTGAAATGACCATTCCCACCACCTAACCTATGATGTGTCTTCGACAAATATCGTACCCAACGGCCTGTTAGGGATGACTGCAAGTCTGCACTTATACTGGCACCGTCGAGAAGCAAGAGCAAGGCTAGGCCATACATGTTAACGACCCATTTGACGACTCGTTAGCTTGCTAAGCCCACATTCGTTTCTGCTGCCTACCTACCTATTTCGTCCACCACACTACGAAAGAAATTTGATGAATGGACGCGCGGCGTGTATACCAGGATCCAAGTTGGAAAGGCCCAACATTCAGGGACATGTCGGCGGGATTACCCAGGTGCGCTAGACCTAAGCGTGCCTCACAAGTCTACCGCATACGACGAGCGGCTTCTCCAGCGCCCGCCATAAGACAGTGCTTGTGGTTGAGCCGCTCTATGTGTTCATGGAATGCCCGCCACTCGGAGTCGCAGGTATCGTGAGCCTGCACTAATCGCCACGCTAGTATGTATGGAGAGGACGAAAATAACCAAGAAATTGAAGGTAAGTCTCGTGTTCTTTTCGTCTAGAACTGTACGACTAATTGCCACAGGAGAGCGTTGGAAGACAGAATAGGTCCTCGGAGATGTTGTGAGCTTCAACGATTCCTTGGCTGTCTGGAAAAGCCCAGCGAGAAGCCTACGAACGAGAACCGGGAACATTGAGAGCAAACTCCTCCATGTTTTGCTTGACAAAACAAAAAATCGTCAAACGCCAGACATAAAACAACTACCCGCCTGAGGAATTTCACTACACGTGTATTGGACAGGATGAACCATAGGAACAGGGAGCAGCGTCCCTGCTTGGCATACCTAGCGGCGTCCAGATTCACACGAGTCATAAGGCTCTGCAGATCCCTACGTAGCCCAGTGACGTAGGACGAGTACTATTTTAGCCGGGCAAGGGGTGAAAGCATGTATCCGTCTAAGCCGCCGAGAAAAGAAGCATTGAAAATGCGGCTGCCGGCAGGGCTGGTCTCTGGCTGACCAAGACAAGCCCGCCCATGCTTACTGCTGTTAGCAGCAATACTACCCCATAGCTATTACCTAGACAGTCTTGGGGTTGGCCTGGTCTGTGGAGTGTGAGCGACGATATAATCTCGCTTCCCCACATCTGGATGAAGAGTCGGCTCAACACTCCATGGCAATTGTGTCCGAGGGCCTATGCTGACTGATTTTCCCGTCACTCATGCTCGATGGCGTGGGAGGGTTCGGGCATCAGCGCATCAGCCAGAGCTGAAGCTCCTCTTTCTGCCTCGTTGTTATTGGGGGTAATGCTGCTTTACCTCTTGATATGCACGATCTTCACTGTCGCGAGGCTGTATGCCAGGATCTTCGTGCATCAACAGCTATGGTGGGACGATTGTAAGTAGCCATATAGCGCTTCACCGGCGCCCTCTCCTGTCCTCGCAGTCCGTTAACCGAAAACATCACTGTCAGGGACCATGGTTCTGTCATGGTTTGGCACCATCTCATTCTGTGCTCTACAACTCGTATGGGTTCGGTTTGGTGCTGGTGTGAACATTTGGGATGTTCCGGACGCTGATTTTCGTGAGTTTTTAAAGGCAAGTCAACCCGAAAACTGACAGAATTCTTACCAAGAGACTGTACTAAAATTGCAATGGACTGCAGATATGGATGGCAGGTCAGATGGCCGCTCGTATCGCCATCTTCTTTGCCCGATTATCAATCTTGCTGTTTTATATACGTATATTCTTCCCGATAGGAACAGGCAGGACCGTTCTCTGGTGGGTCATACAGGTTTTCATCTGGCTAAATGCTCTTTACAGCATCTCGCTTATCCTGGTGCTGTCGCTCCAATGTGTTCCCTACCATTTGCCCTGGGGCGGCAGCTGTGTCAACGAGTTTTTGGTGTTGATCAATGCATCGGTCATAAACATCGCTAGCGATATCGCGGTCCTGGTCATTCCCATTGCCTCCATCATAAAACTCCGAACGACCAAGAGGAGGAAATGGGCCATCTGGGCCCTTTTTGCTTTTGCAACATTGGCGCCATTAGCAAGCAT
Organism: Xylariaceae sp. X167; assembly: GCA_028637775.1. Classification (NCBI taxonomy): domain Eukaryota; kingdom Fungi; phylum Ascomycota; class Sordariomycetes; order Xylariales; family Xylariaceae; species Xylariaceae sp. X167. The sequence continues at coordinate 116,810 of JAJFDK010000028.1, read as the reverse complement.
TGCTCGGCTTGCGTACCAAATCCCGGTTGCCAACAGAGAGAATAAGACGGTCATATATCCGATTATACTGGTTCTTGCAACTGCCGAGCTGGTCGTCGCTACGATAGTTGGATCCGCGCCGATAGCGAGTGGCTTGCTTGTCAGAACGATACGACGAAGCCGAAAAGCAACTCCGGCCACGACCGCGAATAGAGAATTATCTCAGATCCTCTGGCCGGCAAGAGAAGCAGTGATGGAGCCGGCTGAGAGGGATCATGAAGCCGCACCAGATGCCGACGTCCACTCCAACGCGGCAGGTGTTGAGAGTACCCAAAACTTGAATGCCTACAGGACAGACCGGCATGATGACGGCGAGAACGAAGAATGGCTGGAAATGGAAAGCAGAACAATACTAAATGCGAATAAGCAACCGATAGATGAAGTTTCGGGGACGAACTATGTCTAATCGATGGACTAATAAGGGGGTTCACGGCCAATCAGTTATGGGGAAACCTATGGCATCGAATCTACGGAATACCATATCTTAATCACATCTCCTTGACTGTTCGAACACAACAAACGGGCACATGCTTCACACTACCACCAAAAAACTATTAGGAAGGATTTTACACTACGAGTGGTTTGTTGTCGACTGATCCAAACCCCAGTTAGCGACCGGAATGATGTCTTCGAACAGTCGAGGAGTTACAGACGCTCCAATAGATATTCAGGAATACGCAGCACTACTAAGTCATCGATCACAATACTGTCTCTCTGTCTCGGCAACTATATGGCACTTATGGTCTTCGTATTACTACCAACTGGGAGGCTCGTTGCCAGTATACATTATGAGACTAGACATGAGTACATCCGATTCATTCTCTCGGCTGTTGATGTCGGGTGGATCCACCTATCCACACCAATTCTCAATTCGTGGTACTGACCATACGGCCTCCATGACTGCGATACCCGATCTCAATCGTATCCTTTACGGCACGATCGATAATGTCTTCGTCGATGCCTCTCCTATTGTGCATCGACGCCCGCTCTTCTTTGTGTTGCCCCACGATGTGTCCTGTCATCCTTGACTGAATCCTGCGCTACCTCTGTGGTATCGATGTAACGGTGGGGTGTGTCCAGGACGGCCTGTATCGTGGTTTGGAGAGCGGGGCGACAGCGGCATTCCATGCGTTGAGCTTCAGTTCAGCAAGTGAATCTTGTTTAACTGCGGTACAGCTCCATCAGGAATGCCGATTTGGTGGTGGTGGTTTTGTATCTTTTTTTAAGGGGGTTGGTTGGAGGGCGGGTTTGGTCTCCTTTGGTGATAAGTTGTTGACGCCATAATACCGATGGTATAGTGTTATTCCCAAACTCCTCATCATCGTATCACCAAGCTTCCACGGCACCAGAGGCATGGCCTTCTAGTCCTCGGACATCTCTGCCTCTTCTTCCTCCCCCTTGAAGCCATGAGTGACTCAAGGGCGGGAAGAAGTGTCGTTGGGAAGATAGCCCGAAATACCGCGAAGCATCTCGTCTCGGTTCTTGCCCGCCGCCACGATTTTTTCTGGACTCGATCGGACGGCATGCGTGGATGGTGGGGAGGAGGAGTGTTTGGATAAAGATCCAGATTGCTGGAAACCCTCTTGCGTCGGGCCTTGTGCTCCGCCTCAATCTCTTCTGGGGATAGACCGAACATCGTGGGTGGAGGGTTGGGTTCTTGAAGGAAGCTTGCGATGCGCTCTTGTTTGAGACGTTCTCTTTCGTTGGGTTGCTGCTCCTCCTGGACCTGGGCCATGTCTAGCTGAGGATTGGGATGGTTGTGAACTGTTTGTCAGCATGCGTTAGCTGTGCGACTCGACTTATGTGAGAGACTAAGTAAGGGTTACGGACGGTGGGATGCTGTAATAACTAAGAGGATCTGAAAGACTTGGTTGATGCGTATTTTTGTGGTTTTTTTTTTTTTTGTTTCTTTTTTTTCCTTCTTTGGATGAGGAAGGAAGGGAAAAGGATATGAAAGTGAAGGAAGACGAAATGGTTTAATACTTTGGTTGTAGGGAGTCCAGAAGATACGTGCAGACGATACCATGATAGCGCGGGCCCCAGAGTACATGGATTAGGGGCTCCTGAGTCCTCGGTTCGCGGCCTGCTGCCCACGCGATGTCACTTTCTCGAATGTCTGCCCAAGTTCTCTAGGGTCAAGTACCTGCTTTCGAGTTGCTTTCACCGAGATAAGTGATCCGATCGGCAGCTCGTCAACATATACGGAGGGAGGGGGTTTGGTAGGAACCCGGTGAGCTTCAACTGTGATAAGGTACCTTGTGATAACCGATGACCCTACCATATTATTCAGTGAAAAACAAATGGTCTTGGTAGCTATGAAGCCATGTACACTCAACAGGATTGTCGTTCTCTGATCATTCACGTCGTCGGTATGCGTCAGGTCACGATGCCTTCACAGGAGCTGGTCTGATAGGGAGAGATGTTCACGGTTACTTTATTGATAGACTATCACTATGTAAACTAAACTAAAACAGTAGAGAAGATGGGAAGACAGAATACAGGATGTCGACGAAGTAGTACTCGACTAGAGGTATGTCGATGCGGTACCAGGACCGGCGATGCTTGCCAATGATTCAATAACGTAAGGACGACGCCTGGGAGAGGGGGAACGAACAAACAGGCGCGTAAAGGGCGTGCCCCCACTCCTGCTGCCTTTCCAATCGGACGCTGCGGGTTAGGTCTGAACATGACGAGGGGATGAGATCGTATACGAGGTGAGTTGCGTGCAGGCAGCGATACCAAGGGTTCATCAAGCAGTGAGTGAGTGCCTTATCTCTCTCGACCGAGCCAATGGGCTTCATTCAAGCAAGGGATAGCTCTTGGAAACACCGTAGGTACGGCGCTTCAGAGAACGGCCATGATGCTGATAGGATGAGAAGTAGTTACCTTTGACCAACTTTCGCGCCCTCCTCGGTGTATATCACACAGCGCTCACGGTTAGTGTGGATGCCTTGTCAAGAAGACTCCATAGAAAACAAGGCAACCAAGCGGTTATGCATTGTAAGCAACGTAACCGCCGTCAAGTTCAACCTGTCGGCATCACGGACCTGCCACTCATCTCGTGATCAACTCAAAGGGGGAATTTGGGTCCCTCTGAGTTCCCGGGACTATGGTAAGGGCAAGTTTTCGGTGAGAGTGTGTTTGACGCACATCGAGAGCAACATGAAGCGACAGTCTTGATCAAAGTTGACGGGTGAAAATGGGCTTGGGAGATTGTGCGGATCTGGAGAAGACAGCTGCACTGCTCTATGATCGAAAAAACAAGACAGCGATGTGGGCAGATTTTATAGTCATGAGGTTGTGTTAAAAGATTTTACCCGATGAGCCATACAATCATCTCCATGGATGGTCTCGGAATTGGTCAGACGTTCCGTGACGACTTACAAGTCCTATCACCCGCCACGGCATGGTTTGGTTGCCTTGCCATTAAGGCGTAAGGCGGTATTCCGATGTCCCATCCACTCCAAAAACTCGTTAAGACTTGTTAGCGTCTATCTCCAACTGCAACCCCCCCTTTAGGCAGATATGAGGCAGCCAGACACCGCCAGCGTGTGAGGCTATGAGAGACCCAATGCGACGACGTATATGCATGTGAACGCTCTAGGCATCACTGCTTCTCCTCCAATACAAGATGTGAGTGAGAGAAAACTATACCGAAAATGCAGTCACGCGCTGCTGCTACTGTAGGATTGGGGAGACATGCCTGAGCGTTTAGAGATGGGGGCTCCTCATGAAGGGATGTTTCGGTGTGATAGAAGCCTGCATGATGATGGTGGGGTCTAGTTCATAGACAGCCTCACTTGTTTGCTTAAGGTAGACAGAACAGACGCCTTAACCTGGATATAATTGACCGGCGGCAGAGGGAAAGGAGTTCGTAGTTGATCATCTTTTCTCGTTATCATGGCACGACGTTGAAAAAAGGGGTAATTTTTGAATGGCATATTATCTACCTAACGGAGCCTTACCTAATGGCAGATTTACCTGTTTACTGCATGTATGGTCTATGTAGGTAATATTCCAAGAAAGGGTATTCCGTATTCGGAGACAGATCACCCGAGGGTTTTGTCCACTCACACTCTTCTGTACGAGTAAACCTCGCCCCCAAATGCTACCTACTCGGTGGGCACCATCACCAACCGCCGACCAATGTGACCTTCACGCGCAAACCATTGATTGGCCGTTTCGTTGCTCCACGCCTCAATGGAATCTTACTCTCATCCCTGAGCGATTCATCCGCCAGCGCAAACTCGAACCTCCCCACGAGCACCGCGAGCAGAACAGCCAACTCTGCCTTGGAGAACGACTGTCCTATACAGCTCCTGGGGCCGTGCAAGAAGGTCAACGTCGCGTAGTTACTTCTGGTCCCTGAGTTCTTATTCGGGCGCTCGTCTTCGTTCAAGGGGTCGGTAGGCGCCTGCTTGGGTTGCGAGAGGTATCGGTCGGGGTTGAAGACGTGGGCATCTTCGCCCCAGAGTGATATATCGTGATTGGTTGCGTGGGGGCATATGCAGATTCGGGTGCCAGCGGGGATGGCTGTGCCACTGATGGAGGTATCCACCGCAGCCTCGCGGAATGTGATGGGCACGGGGGCGAAGTAGCGAAGCACCTCCTGGCAAACCGCATGGAGGTAGGGCATATGGTTGTCGATGAGCGTCGCTAAGTCTTCGGTGCCATTCTGTGACGAGAACAACGAGGGAATGGAGAGACCGGGAAGGCAGTTCCGTATCTCATCACGCAGCTTAGCCTGCATCTTGGGATCCTTGCTGAGGGCATATACGGCCCAGGTCAATGCGGTTGCAGTCGTCTCGTGGCCAGCGACCAGGAAAGTAAGAAGTTGCTCGATGAGCTCGTCTTCGGTAAAACCGCCGTATGAGAGCGCCACGGTTAAAATGTTCTTCTCCGTCTTATCCACAACTTCGTTCTCGAGGTCGCTCTTCTTCTGACGGATCAGCTGACGGCATATCTCGCGAAGATCTTTTGCCGCCTGGCCGAGCTCTGCGTTCCTCTTAAGAGGCACGTTTGCCATAAACCAACCCGGTAGGTTCCATTGGCGCAGGATAAAGAGGATGAAGTCTTGTTTCGACGAAGAAAATACGCTTTTGTATATACGTCGCAGAGTCTGGTAGTTACTGTCTTCATTCTGAACAGATTCGATGCTCTGTCCCATTCCAGCAACGAAGATGATATCCAACGTAACCTTGCTCGCCCATTGACTGATATCTATAGTGAAAGGCTGCGGCTCTGTCTTGGATGCCGTAGCTACCAACTCGGTCAAAGACGTGACTGCATGACTGGAGATGTCCCACATAAGCCCGTAGAGATCTTTTATGTGTCTGTAAGCGAAGGCAGGCAGCAGCGTTCTCCTCTGCAGTTTATGCTGATCGCCCTCGGCCAGCAGGATGCCCATTCCAGCGATGGGCTTAAGCGCCGTCACGACGGCTTTGGGTTTCTGAAACTCATAGCTCTTCGTGGTCAGCACCTCGGCTAATGCCTCAGGCGTCGCCAGAAAGACGCGCTCATCATTAATGATGGTTCGGTACCGGATAAGACCACGATGTGGTATCTTCGCTACCCTGTGCTCGCGAGAACCAGGTTAGATCAGACGTTGTTGTGACTCTGTATGAAACTGCACGGAAAACCCGGTACACATCACAAGTAACCCGTAACATAACATATTTCGTACATAAACGACAGGGGACGGGGAACGCAAACGCACCAATCACTCTGGGGGGCGCCGGCAGGCTCGGTATACAGGCGAAGCGATTGGGGACTCCACCACGAGCCCGCGTCAACGGTGGGAAGATGTCTCAAGGGCGAGAACAAGTTGGGGTAGAGAATAAAGCGATAGATAAGCCATAATATAACGGCCGCAGCAGACGACCGGAACAGGACATGGAGATAGGAGTCCTCGCTAATTTTGGCTATGGGGTAAGACAGCGTAGCAGCGAAGGCGAGGGCTGTCGTGATTGGGATACCTGGCATCTTTGGGCTCTGAAAAGGGCGAGAGAGATCAAGCGACGACTATGCGTCTTTTAAAAGCACATTTCAGTGAAAATATAATCGATGAAGCAAAAAAGAAAAAAGATAAACATATGGGTGAAGAGTCGGATTCACGTCAGTTAAAAACTGACTCAAGACAAGCAAGACAATAGCCAAACACAACCGGTGATGTTCATCCTAACCTGGTCACTAGCTAACGACAGCTACCGTGCGATGGAAACGATACCGAAAGCGAGCAATCCGTATGGCCAGCGAATGGGAGGGGGCGCGCTATGCATGGCGACCACATCATGATTGCCAAGCAATCAATCAAAGCAGCTTTCACATGCTCCCGCCGGACGGACCTAGTATATAAGGAGACTAGCCTAGCAAACTAGGACCATCCGTTCCTTTGTCGTCTCTGGATTTTCAGAACCTGACCTGACCCGTTGACGCACGCGAGTTACGTACATATTACCACTTTCTTCCTGTCATTTTCCATGTGGTGCATCAGAGACACGCTGACTGATCTCTCGGGTTCGGCATCGCACTCGCACTCGGGAAGGGCTGATAGTCAGATCTTACTTATTTTCTTATTATCACGTCCTTTCTACTGTAGTAGTACTACATCTCTTTCTCGTCGTCGTTTGCTAAACTACATATTATTCGCTCAGGGTCCGGTGCTTACGCTCCTAAGTCCCTGTGACAAAGAGTGGCAGCGGACTTCACGGACTTCCAGCTGAATAAATGTCTCAAGTCCACGAGGCATATTTCAAAAAATTCAGCCGATCATTACCAGCTTCAACACATACCTCACTCCCTTGGCCTAATAATGCCTCAGTGTCTCGGTAAGAAAGGGATAAGAGAGAGGGGACCTGGCCTTCAGACCCCATGCCTCAGACTCTTCGGTAAAGCGGACAAATTCATCGGCCGCAGCCTGACCCGCATCAACACAGATCTCACAGTCTGTATATTTGTTCGATCAGACGAAGAAGTGCAGTTGATTGGTCAACTTCCGACAAGGAGCCATTCAAAGATCTTCCTCCTCAGCAGTCGTCTTCTCGATGACATAGTATCTATCACGACCCGTCTTGGGGTCCGGCGCGTGTTCAACTACGATGATGTTAGCGTGTCCATGTGCTGACAATACAGGAAAAGGGGCATGATCATACGAGCAAGCTTATTGATGTGGCCGATGACGTTCTCGATGTACGAGTCCTTCTTGTTGCGCTCTTTGCGTCCCAAATCTTTCACCCACTGGAAGTGGTTCAGTGCGTGATATACGATGGCAAGGAAGACCACAACTCCGATCGAGTAGGCCCATATAACAACGGCCGTGACCACATCAGTGAAGCCACCTTGGGGGATGACCCCGGGTCCGCCGGGACCATAGACGTGCCCGGGCCCAGTCAGCCAACCAAAGATACAGAAGAGGGTAGCGAGAATGTCGACGCCGAGAATCGCACCGACGAGTTGCCATGATGGCCATGTCCGTCCGCCTCGGGTTATGAAGATCAGCCAGTTCTCCGTCAACGCGACCTCCAGGAACAACACGCCCTGAATGGAGCCGAAGTTCTGGATGAGGCCTCCGCTTGACAGGAACATGGTAGCTCGGATGATCCAGGTAGCAACGGCAAGTAGAAAGCCCAAGATGACACTAACGACCCAAATCCTCTTTAGCTGCCACTCTACGGGTCGGGGCTCGACGTGTGCGTGGTCGTACGCGACAGCAACCGTCGCCAGATCGGCAAACAGGGCAATGAAGACGATGAGATCTGGCCGAATGGTTTCGTTGATGATGATCATTGACGTCGTTAGGTAGATCTCGAGGTGCAGACACAGGGCGATACGGTATTCGACGTAGGCTTTCATACGCTGGAAGATCTACTTCGAAGTCAGCTTAGCTGCCAAGACAAATTTTGGATGTCATGGCCAGTGAAAACTCCATGTTAGACTCGACTCCTTTTCCTGAATAACTTCATTGACCATCTGGACGTACCTGACGAGCTGTCTTGATTGACAAGATAATGGTGCTAAGACCTGGTGCCAAGAACACAATATCGGCTGCCGCTTGAGCTGCCTCAGATGATCCTTCGACAGCGATTCCACAGTCGGCTTTCTTCAACGAGGGTGCATCGTTGACACCTACACAAAGTCAGTCTGTTAGCAGTGTTATACATAAATGGCCATCGTCATCAACAGAAGGGGCACACCATGGTCTTACCGTCTCCTGTCATGGCAGTCAAGGATCCTCTCTGTTGAAGCATCTCGACCACTTGATATTTGTGCTCCGGAAAGACTTCAGCAAACCCATCAGCACGCTGGACGAGATCATGCTGTACAGTTCCGGTCAATCCGCTGTGCATCAACTTCTCCGAGTTATAAACCCGAGTGCCAAGACCCAGCATCTTGCAAGTCTCCTTGGCAATAGCAATGGCATCACCTGTCAACATCTTCACGGGGACACCCAGATGGGCAGCTTCGATGATCGTCTGTGCCGTGTCCTCGCGCGGTGGATCGAACATGGACAGCAGTCCGAGAAGAACCCATGGCTCGTCATTCTTCTTATACGCAACGCCGAGAGACCGGAAACCTCTCTGTGCGAATTCTCTCGTCTTCGCGTTATAGTTGCGAGCCGTCTCTTCGTCCACTTCAGCTAGACCGAGAACGGATTTCGGCGCTCCCTTGGCACAGACATAAGAGTCCTTTCCGAGTCGGCAGTGGCTTGTGATACGCTTCGAGACGGGGTCGAACGGTGTGAATTTGTCCGTTACCCAGCCCTGGCGTAGGATATCTCTCGCCTTTGGGTATCTCTTCAGGGCCGTGATGGTGAGCTTGTCGATGGGGTCCAAAGATGCCACGTTGTGGGAGCTGGCCAACGCCGCGACAGCCATCATCCAGTTGACATCCTGCCCTTCCGCCACATATGGATCACGGAGACTGAGCTTGTTCGCTGTGAGGGTTCCGGTCTTATCCGAGCAGAGAATATTCACACCCTATCGAAGTTCAGAGTTAATGCCAAAAAGAAACCCGGAAGTGGACGGAATACTTACAGCAAGGGACTCAATAGCAGTCAGTTTCTGTACGATGGCCTTCTGCTTCGCCAGGTAAGCAGCACCTACGGCAAGAGTCGTGGTCGTCACGACCGGGAGACCGACGGGAACGCCTATAATGAGCAAGACCAGTGTATAGTGCAACAGGTTTTCGACTGGCGGTGTCGCGATACGAAGGTGACGGAAGAAGCCACCGATCCAGACAGCCAACACCCAGAACATGACGAGAACAAGGAGTGAAGTACCAATACTGTTCATGACGGCCTTGAAATGGCCCTGGTCTTTCGCTCCCTGAACCAGCGAGGCAGTGCGTCCGACGAAAGAGTACTTCGCAGACGTAAGTATGATGGCGTACGCCTTTCCCCGTTTACAGCCCGTGGTGTAGTATATGGTGTCTCCCATATACTTGTCGACGGCGAGGGATTCTCCGGTAATGGCAGACTGATCACAAGCCACCAAGGAGTCGCCATAGTGGATGGACCGTAGCTCCTCCTCTTCTTCGTCCTGCTTCTTTGCTGGCTCTTTCTCATTGTTGGCAGCGTTCTCACTTGTTTCTTCCAGATTGAACTTGTCCTCCTTTTTCAGCTCGTTGTACATCCCGAAGTCTCCTGGTTTGTGGTAGTCACAAATCAGCTGTGCATCTCCTGGCACGGTCTGGCCTTCCCGAATCACCACCTATGGGACGTCACGTCAACACCGACTCCATAGACCATCACTATCAATATTGCATATCAGGCATAAAGACTTACTATGTCGCCAGGCACCAGCTCTCTGGCTAGAATCTGCTCCTCCATTCCATTCCGGACGACCGTGGCTCTCATAGCGATATCACCCTTGAGACTTGCTACGACATCCGCGGCTTGCTTTTCCTGATAGAAACCGACGAATGCGTTGAGGCCCAGGATACCCAAAATGACACCGAAATCAATCCAGTCTTGGAGACCGAGAGCCAATAGGGCCGCAATCTCCATCACTAACCCATAGTTAGAATCCATCAGGATAGGCCCTGTGCAGAATCACATAACATACCATATAGAATAGGGCCCGTGAAGTACCCAAAGATTTTGACAAAGATGTTCTCCTTCTCCGAGACCAGTTCATTCCACCCGAACCGCTTCCGACGCTCCTCGACCATGGAATCATTGAGTCCAGTGTGGATATCCGTCTCGAGCCACGAATCAGGAGGTTTCCCCACGAACGAATGCGGATCAACCACCGCCCTCGGGATCGTCGTCTCCGCCTTCCAGAACTGCCACCACTTGCGCTTCTTACGTCGCTGTATGCTACTACTCAGACTAGCGCGTCGTTCCTGGTCGAAGTTCGTGATGAACCGGTCGAGTGCCTCGAATTCATTCAGATCAGAGCTCTTTGGTGGCGGACCCTTGTGAGACGATGCCCCGAACTCGATGTGCTCGCTCCGTCTGGGACTGGGGCTGGTACGACTTCCACTTGGATTCGGAGGCGCGAGGAGGTTCGGATCATTCTGGCGGTCAGCACCGGCAGCTTCGATATCGTCGGCGGCGGCATTTTGAGGTCTACGAGAGGTAAGGAAGCTCATTGTCACAATTTTGGTTGACTCCGGAGATCCGGTGTTCTCTAGTCAAATGGGAGTCGGGACGGCCCAGACAGAGTAGAACGAGTGACGGCCAACCCGACGATTGTCACGATGGTTGGGATAATGAGAGGCTCTCTGGGGATTCTGCTGCACATATCATTGCTATTAACACATATCATTGCTGTTATCACCATGACTGACGCTCTTTGACTTGTGATCATCAGTGTTTTTACGTGCGCTCTATATGACGTAGCTATGTAGGTGCCCTATCTCACGATGCCATCATGAACGGGTAGACTTCTTTCTGATAGACGGTGACATCGTCACGGCATTATTTGCATCGCACAGCGAAAACTCCGTCATCTCATCATCACCATATTGAACCAATTCTCTGTTACCCCTACGAACTACGGTAAACAATTCTCTCGATGTAAAACCTCGTCTTGTAGAATATCAATAACATGGATCCGATACTTCCTTCAATCCGTATGTATTCAGAAAAGCGGTATCGTAGAGTGCGAAGAAGGACAGGTGGCATTGTGAGTGCGAAGCCCACTGAGTTGCTTGGCGGCCGTACCTTCCAACAATTGGAGGTTGAGCGTCATCACAGTACAGATGAGGAGGTGCTCGCTGTGAGTCACGTTCAAATCAGGGGGACCCGGTCCAAAAAGCTTTCTCGTACTGTATATAAATCTAAACGACGTCATCCTGAATGACGAAATGACGATGACGCAATGTCGGATAGGCCCGCAATACTTACGGCACACCCTGGTTGAACACCCCTCTCTGGTTAAACCCCTCTCTGTTCGTATTCGTGAATCGAACTCACTCGCGAAGGGTCCTACCGGGTAGGTCGTGTCGGACTGCCAGTATCTGGCAGCTCCCGGGTAGGTTGTCTGGGCCTTGACGCAATCTCAACCAGAACTGCAAGGGTTAGGGTTACGTCAGGGTTACGTAGGGTTAAAGGGGTTCTATACAACTCTGATGCAGGAATCGTCTTGCAGAGGGTGTTTGCACCTTGTTTTCAAGAGGGCGACTCGATATTATCTTGTCTACAAAATTTCCCGTGTCAGTTTCCATAGTATGTGGTGACAGCTTGGACCTTATGTCAATTTACAGCTTTGCGAATACCGAAATTTAAAAAAACTGAAATTTTTCAAAAAAAATCATTTTTTAAATTATTCATTGACAAATCGAAACACATTCTGTTCTTGAAGGCATTCATACAAATGATACAATAATAGTCGTGCATTGTATTGAACTTCTTTTGGGCCATAATGACATACTCGTACTTGGTAGAAGTTCGGCTTTTGGGCCTGGTCGGCGGTGCACCGAATGCGGATCCTCAGGTGAAGATGCCAACCTGCACGCACTTTACTTTGGCCCTTGCTCGGTGCTGCGTACCTACCTTAGCGTAATGATCGGCATCCTCTCCCGCCATAGTCTCGATACCTGTTACGGTAGATAGGTACCCCCATCTATTCCGTACTAGGTGGTACCTGCTGTTGTACGACAATGCGGGCAGTCTGTTTTTTTAGTATTATTATTCAGATCGTGTAGGCATCGCTACAGCGTAAGATTACCTATCTTTTTACCTGCGACCGAAGGCCGTAGATAGAATCGAACCAGTCTCTACAGAATATCGAGATGATACCATCGGCGCCTCCTCGCATGTTATTATGTCTTGCCCTGTATACTCCGTACTAAATACTACTTTTAACACAGTATGCACAGCATTTCCGACTAAGTCGTCACACGTCGTCCATCGTCTCTGCATAGCGAAAACATTGCGACTTTCATCGAATACCGTTCGTCTACTACCTGTTATATCGAGTATCGTTGGCCCTCATCCGTCCGATATCGTATCTCCTTTCTGCTTCCCTCCATCGCACGATCGAGCTTCATTATCCCGAATGCTTCAATCCCACGGACCTCGTACAAACTTCCCAGACCCTCGGTCAACTTGAAGCCATGTACGAGAACATCAGGTCAGACGACTACCACCATACTGGCAAACAAAACACCCGAGAATTGCGGAGCAGTATGCATACATCACTCAAGAAAAGAAAGCAAGCTACATTGACGGTTTATTCTCTTCCAACAGAACGACATCTATCTATTATACCTCCCAATGCCACTGGCCGTCCATACTGTTATAGTATTAGTCGTTAGGAACATTGCCGGGACTCCTTTGTCTATTGAAGCCTCTAAGTAACTCGATACTCCACGATAGTGTCAGATACAGGCCCTCCATCCAGTAGCATCCCCTCTGAGTGGACCCTAGATCACGTGAACTGCCTTAAAGCGAACAGGTGTTCATCTCAATGTGCGAAGTGTGGCCAGATTGTCTTAAGTGTGAGGTAGGTACGAGTACGTACATGTCTGTACTACTTCAGGACACGTGTCACGTAAACAGATCCCCTCTTTATACTCTGTGTAACAGGACACATGTGCAACACAATCCAAGCGTCCTGAGAGCTCCGCCCTTCGCCTGTTGATCTGATCTGCTACGAGTGTGATTGGAATTAGTCTGGTTGTCGGCGAGATCTGTGGAAAAATGAAACTGATCGTCATATAATTATATAGATTTAAGAATGATTATCATTCTTAATGTCGGATCATTAGGAATTTGTACCAGACCTAGTAGGTAATACGCGACGTGATCACTGTCGAATGCTACCTTTTTCTGTCAGGACTCAGGACTCTCGGAGGTTTTAGTGTGACGTCGTAGATACGCTAATGCGCTAGCCATACGCCACTGCAACGCTAGGGCAATGGGCTAGCTGGACCGGGCTAGATGTCTCGGGAACGCTAGAGAGTCCCCTAGCGAGATCTTTTCTGCCCAATGATTAGTGAGGATAAAAGCTGAACTTGTAGCACTGGTGGCGCTGGCTGGGAGCTAGCAGCGTTAGCGGACGCGCTAGTAACGTAGTACTACGCTAGCAAGACAGATCGCACGTGCGTTCCCGAGATGCGGCTCGTTGACGGACATGACTGCAATGCACAACATGTAGAATAGCCATCCTTTCACATCGATTGACAACGTGAGATCTATGTCTAAAATAACTGGCTATATCTGGTTTGTGTCTAGACATACTAAGGGGGGGCTATATTCCTGTTGTCGAGAGTCGTGTAGCCTGATGAACCCGATTCACCTACCTACCAATTCAGAGCCGTCCTCAACGAGCAGCGCGTCTTGTCTCCTGTGCTGTGAAATTCGAGATCTGAGGTTGTATACGAGGTATTGTCCCAGATAGATTGCGGGAGTGGCATTTCGTCGTTGTCGACGCGTTGCGTGGAGGATCTGGTCGTGGGCTGGGCTGTCTTTTTGTAGTGCGAGAGAGCTGTGATGAGAGCTGGACGTGCCTCGGGGGCGAGACATTCGCAACAAGTGCATAAAGACTAAGTTGCTTCGTAGTTCATACCATATTGATGAATCAGAAAACCATGCATGCCTCCGCGGCGGCGTAACACGTTGATTTCGATGGGCAGCTTCACGCGGGCACTTCATCATTTTGTTGTTGTAAGGAGGAAGTTGGCCGGAAGTCCGGATTTTCGTCGTACCGTGCGAAAGAACGTGCGAAAACCGATTTCAGGCCAGAAACCTTAAGTTTTGACTGTACAGTCCTACCCCTCTTTTCAAAAGTTATAAAAGGGGCCGCATCCCCCGCTGATTTTCGCTCTCTCTCCCTCCTTCTTCTCCATCATCCATCAGATCTCATCTGTTGACTGTTGATTCCAAGTTCACACTTGCTGCAAATCGCACTTTACAATCACAACGTTATCAAAGCAATTGCTTTTACCATCGATTTCTATCAAGCTTGCCTTCTAGAATTCGATTCCGGGGTCATTTTCAAGTTTCAATCCCCTCGCTGTACCATACTCGCCTTCACAGGCTTTTTTGAAGACCGTTATCACGTAGAACGCTGATCATCAGCATCGACGCCGCGTCGACCATAGACTCTTTGCTTCAATAGTATTTGCTTACTTGTCTTCCCCGAGTCGTTTGTTCTCTGCTTACTTGTGACTGACTTCCAGATCGCGAGTCGTTTGACAAGACGAGCTGAGCTCAAGTGGCCAAGCCTCCATCTCAGTCTCGACCGCGATCCTGACCGATTCCACGTGACAACAACACTTTATACTGATTTCACCTTCTCTCTCTCGTCTGAAAAGGTGACTGACTCTCCCCTTTGTGTGTGTTGACATCTGTATTAGTAGCAGTCTCGGACCTCGAGCCGCTACTTCCAAGCATAACACGTAGCCCAGTGCAAAACTCGTCTCCAAGGCATTCAAACACTGTGAGTTCATCCATGAAGATACCTGACTCTAGGTACCCTTCATGAGTGTTGATATCTGTTTTGGTAGCAGTCTCCCACCTCTACCGACCGCGTCTCCAAGACTTCTAAGCACATACACATAGAAGAAGATTGAACATCGCGTCTTCAAGACATTTAATCACGTAAGTTCATCCCGTAAAGACAACTGAGTCTTTCCTTAGTGAGTGTTGACATCTGTTTCTCTAGCAGTCTCGGACCTCGAACCGCGTCTCCAAGACTTCCAAGCATATACACATAGAAGATTGAACATCGCGTCTTCAAGACATTCAATCACGTAAGTTCATCCCGTAGAGACGACTGATTCTTTCCTTCGAGAGTGTTGACATCTTTTTTCGTAGCAGTCTCGGACCTCGACCGCGTCTCCAAGACTTCCAAGCATATACACAAAGAAGATTGAACATCACGTCTTCAAGGCATTTCATCACGTAAGTTCATCCCGTAAAGACGACTGAGTCTTTCCTTAGTGAGTGTTGACATCTGTTTCTCTAGCAGTCTCGGACCTCGAACCGCGTGGCCAAGACTTCCAAGCACATACACATTAAACATTGAACATCGTCACTGTCTTCAAGACATTTAAACACTGTAAGTGGTCTTCGTCCGTACCTGGCACTGGCGACTTCCATTCACTGTTTTTCAGGAAACCATGGTTTTCTTCAAGACAGTTCAGTCCGTTGCCACCTTCCTTTCAAGTTCGCTCCGCGGAGTGGCTCAACCTGAAGACACCGAGAACGAACGGTCCTCAGGAGACAATCAAGAGCAGCTCTCGCAAGAAGTGCAACAACCTCACGTCATCAACTCCCAGCCAGTACCAGAGACAGTTGACCCCTACTAGTCAAAGGGGCTTCAAGGTAAGCTACCTCTTTTTATCTTGCTGTTCTCAACCCATCCACCCCGTCTCATTTTCTAACTTCTATTGTGCGGGTTTACTGACTGTTGATGGCGTAGATGTCCAGAGTGCTGGTCTCCCTCAAGTTCAGTCCGGTGTTACATCGTCACCGCCTAGCCTTGATACCACCATAAGCGAAAGCAACGGTGATGATCAAGGTAGTGATGATGCCGGACCGAACATCATCATTCTCGGCCGTTCACCGAGTCCTGGCAACCGAACGCCCAGCAATTGCAGCTGTGAATCGAGCACCTGCGATTTCTCGGGGTTCAGTGAAGCCTTTCATCATCCTTCGTCCAGGGATGATGATTCCGACTGGGAAACAGCCTCGGACGTATCGTTTTGTCCCTCCGAAACGTACGTTCGACAAATCAAGGAGGAGGTTAGTAGATTCCAGTCTCTGTTTACCCAGTCTTAGTACTGATTTCTGATGCCTACCTCATCAGGACATGTTCCGCGCCGCGGCCAAGCTGAAATCAGCGAAAGCCGAAAACAAGAGGATGGTTCGGTACGCCAAGTCGTACCTAGCTGCGAGTAAGTTCTTCGCCTTCAGTCTCACTATGGGCAATAGTATCGTGACAGTATCTAACACTGAAGTTGTAGTCGAGGGAAATCCCGAGCAGCGCCATCCGCCCTTGGACAACGAGCGTCCTCCAACGGCAAGAGTGCTGTTCCCACCAGCGCTACCACCAAGAACGCCGCCAGCCCTGCCGCCAAGATCGCCACCGGCATTACCGCCAAGGGGCCCGCCAGCGTTACCATCACGAGCGCCACCAACATCACCGCCAGCCCTGCCACCAAGAGCGCCAAGGGGTATACTTGCGGTACCAGGAAAGAGAAAGGCCAAGGAGGCCCGTCATGTTCGGTTTGCCGAACCCGAACGGGAGCCTACGCCAGCTCCGCCGATTCCGCCCAAGAATACGGCACGGTACCTCAGGAACGACCCTGAGAAAGAACGGGCGTCTACGCTGCCACCGCCGATTCCCCCAAAGAATACGGCAAGGTATCTCAGGAACAAGCCTGAGAAAAGAAGGGGCCGGACTGCACGCCTGGTGAGAAGCGTGCTGCAAGCAGCTTCTTTTGGAAGCAGCTTCGCCTGGCCGACGCAGCGGAGGTGAGGTTGGAAGGTTGGAAGGTGGAAAGGTGGATGGTGGAAGGTTGGAAGTTGGAGGAATCGGAACTCGCGTGGCCCCCCGAGGTGTTGAGCTTCGACGACTGTTTTGTCTTGTTTTTTCCCACATGAATGGGTTTTTTTCAGACAAACAGGGCTCTTCACTCTCTTCCCTTTTCCCTTTCCCCTTGAGCTGTCTACTACACAATGACAACTGCTGGTCTTTTTTCCCCACAGGGGTTTTTTTCAGACCAGTGGGGCTCTTCCCCTTTGATTTTTTTTGGAGTTCAGGCGTTTGGGATTGCTTTTTTGGATTGGTTTTGGGATTTGGTTTGGGTTTGGGCTTGGGCTTGGAATTGGATTTGGTTTGGGCTTGGGCTTGGGCTTGGAGATTTGGTTGGAGATTTGGTTCAGGCAAGGGGCGAAATCTAGTGCCCATCCCCCAATCTATCTACTGGCGTCATCACTGCCGGGGGCAACGCTTGGTTCAAATTTACATACACACTCGAAAACCCACTGACTGTTCCTATATTCTGTGACATGCGATAACGTGAAGTCTTTTATATGAAGCGAACGTGTGGTTGATGAGGGCTCTCTGGAAGTGGGTTGAGTAGACGAGCGTAGTTTGACGCGTAGCTGACAACACATGCAGCACGAACAGTAGCTGTGGGATATAGAAGCTTGGGACTAAGTATCAAATGTCGTATTATGATGGTCCAGGACTGGTCTTGAACTCGGATTTCGACGGTTTACGTTGTGCGCGAATGAAAGCAGGGATAACGGCTTGATGATGTCGAGGTATGTAGAGATAGCTCTCCAAATCCATATGATCTTGGCCATCTTGAGAACTCTCGCTCACGCTCGACACGGATCTGCTGGACGCATGAATTCCTGAATGCGCCTGTCGGTCGATACGCAGGTAGGTGCTGTGATATGTACGTAGAGAGTCGTGCGCGAGTCGATGGTCAGTGTTAGGAGAGTGGGAAGGTATGTAGGTAGTCTTTCCGGCTGCGTTGGAAGGTGTTCGGGAGGTTCGTAGGGCCTTGGGTCTTGCGGGAGCAGGCGTCGGTTGAGGTTGGTTGTTTTGGTGAGATTTTCTAGGGGACTGTGTACCTAGGTAGTTTCTTCAGGCGGATCCCAATCGTAGGGTCTTGGGATGGCCGTGATGAGGACTTTCTGTTCACTGAGAGCCTGTCTTGGGTTCGATCGACGTGTCTTCCAGATGCTGGGCAAGAGGATTTCATGAGTATGGTTCTCTCCTCTTTAGTATTGTCATTTTGTCTTTTGAGGATCTGCTTCGATCTGCGAAATTGGAGTACCGGTGATAGAAGAGGATGAGAGCGTGCATCCGTGCGTCTCGGCTTAGATCGAATGAGAACGTGAATCAGTCGTTACTGATCGATTTGATTCCTGAAGCTGTCAGTGCATCAGGTGTCAAAGACGGTAACGCTGAGCATGGGGGTCACGATAGAGGTAGGTATGGATGTCGTATCAACTCTCGAGTCGTTGACGAAATGCCTTCGATAGATCATTGCTAAAGGGTAAACGACACTGACACACAGTCACAAGCAGTTGTGTGCCCCAAAAGCCGCTTGGCCTGCTGATCTCCGCGTAAAAGAGACCATCGCAACTTCTCCAACTAGAAAGAGCGTGAAGAGTTGATCCGGAGAGCCGGCAACGAGCTCAACCCGCACTAATGCGACGCCGGCACTTCTACTACGAGCCATACTGTCCCTGGTCTAGCTGCCGCTACTTTAGCCCGAGTTCGTCCTATTTTAAGATATCGACTAGGCTGGACTAAGACTAGCTGGTGATGAGCTCGTGGAGAGAGGATTGACGCGTTGCGGGAGAGCCGGGCGACGACAGTTGGGCTTTTCTTCTTTTCTTCTGCAATCCTCGTGAATGGAACTCTACGACTATTCTTCACTGCTTCATCGGTTTGTTCAGATCGGAATATTCACTACCAAGCATGCATTCACATCGCGTCTGAAAGGCTTTCAATCATCATCATGGCCAACTCGAACGCGTGGCTCTTCTATTAACGCACGGGAATTTCATCCCTGAATCTCAACGGGTATCCTCTGTCTACACTTCACTTCATTCCTCAGATCATAACCATTATCTTTCGCCCTCCATGAAGGATCTTACGTGACCGTGTACCCGCCATCAACTCGGAGATCGGCACCAGTGACATACGAACTAGCATCCGAAAGCAAGAACGTGACCGGCCCCATAAGATCGACCGGCTGACCCATTTTCCCCTGCGGAATGAGCGAGGTCCACTGTTTCTTGAGGTCCGGGTTATCGTTGAGGATCTTCTCGGTTCTGGTCATCGGTTGATTAGTATATGAAAGTGGAAAAGAACCGGACTGGATGCTCCGAGATCACGACTTACAGAGCCGTCAGCATGTAACCGGGCGAGATGCAATTGACGCGGATACCCGCGTGCGCCCATTCAACCGCCAGCGAAGCAGCAAGGTGTCGCACGGCGGCTTTGGCGGAGTTGTAGGGACTGTGTCGCAATGATATCAGCTCGTTACGCGTTCCCTACCACAAGAATGGTTCAAAAGAGGAATGACAGCACTTACGCCTGGGGCTGCGGCACATTGACAATGCTCCCGCTCATACTCCCAATGAACACCATGCTCCCCTGCGCCTTGCGCTCCATGAGGTGCTTGGCAATGTTCACGGCAAACAGATACGTGCCGTCGACATTGACGGCCCACAGCTTGCGCATGCGATCGATGGGGTAGTCGACCGCATTATAATTCTCGGTGAAACCGGCGCTCGTGACCAGGTTGTCGATCTTGCCGTGCGCCTTGATGATCTCGGCGATGCAGGACTGGACGGACTCCGGGTCGGACACGTCGGCGTAGTGGGCTGTTACCTTGGGCACGCGGAAGGAGCCTGGGTTTTCTCGGCGGAAGACTTCGACGAGCTCGACGGCTTGTTTTTCGGCTTCTTCCTCTGTGAAAAGGGGTTAGCTAACAGTTCATCCCTGAATGAATGCAGCTCGAATTGGAAAAGGAGCTTGTATCAGGGGCTTCCTGGAATCGAAGAGACACTTACTATTCATATCAACCAGCGCCAGGTTCGCACCGCTAATAACCATGCCCTGGCCCATGACAAGTCCCAAACCCCTCGCACCACCCGTTACAACGCCGACCTTCCCCTCCAGCGAGAATGACGCCAGCGTGCGCTTCATATGCTGGCCGCCACGACCCGTAACGGGCGCTGAAGACGGTAACTCGTTCTCGCCGGGGTACTCGACCGTAATCGAATCATCTGTGCGCGCAAATGAACCGGGCGGCGGTGCTTTCTCGTCGTCTTTTTTGGGTGGTCTGGACAGTGGGTTCTGTGTGTGTAAGTATGCTGCGCGCGCTGCGGCGAGTTTTGTCTGAGTGGGCATGGTCACAGAGGCCGAGCGCAGGGCGCGTGTGGATGTGCGGAGGAGTTGGCGGGAGAGCATTTTGGCGGTTGTCAATTGAGTATGGATCGATTGAGTAAATTGGTGAGCTCGAGAATCAATCTCGCTAGCTAGAAAGACTAGCTTGAGCTATGTATAGAATACGATGGTGATTTTATGGTATCTAGATCATGAAGGGTGGCTGATAGGGAGGAATGCCAATTGGACGAGGGGACAGAAATATGATGTTATTGATGATGTCGATGGTGCTTCATGGGAGAGCTCGCATGCGCATGGATGACAAGAGTAATGTGTGCGCAGGAGATATGTGAGATGAGAGAAGAGTAAGACAGAGACAGGGATTCATTCAGTATTACTTGTTAACAGTTTGGTCTGTCCATGAAGAAGATGGAGAGTGACGAAGGTAGAAAGAGGAGAGAAGAAGGAAGGAAGGAAAGGTGAAGTGTACGTGCAAGTACGACTCAGCATTTAAATGCCCCCTTCTTCTTAGAATCACCCATTTCTACCTGCACGACCAGCCCAAACATCGCCTTACACCACCTACACTACGCCAAACACGAGAAAATCTCACGATCTCTCTCTCTCCCTCGCTCTGCAGCCGACTCCGACGGCGGCGGTTTACATGCACCTCAGGCGGTCTCTGTAACGGATCCAATACGGAAATGGCTGCTACTAATAAGAAACGGTAATCCGTAAAGGTTACCGGCCTTAAAATCCCCGGACATGCGCCCCTCAGATGACCCCTCGCGATGGAGCTAATCTGTTCTCGGCCCCTGACTTACTCGATCGGGTTTAACGGATACCGGAGAAAATGTCTATAAATACCGAGGCCGAGCTGGCGTGGAGGAGGAGGTGGTGGTCTTGGCTCGCCCGGTTTTGGTGTTAAATAGGTACTCCGTAACCGGTATTCCGTATTCTAGACGAGTCGACGGGCAAATGTCCGAGCATTCTAGACTGGGTAAGCCGTGAGGTCTCGTAGCGTCGGTGCATAATGCTTCTTATCTACACAAAGCAGTAGTTGGATTCGTATTAACTGGAAACTGATACCAGGTGAATTCTGGATAAACATCTCCGTCTGAATCCACGTTCAGCTGCAATGAATATTACCTACTACAAGCACACTAACCCCGTCTACGGGAATCGAGAATCTCGCATGTCCGTACTTTAGTACCTCGTAACCAGGCCTAGGAAATCAATCACGAGGACCGAAAAAAATTACACGATAGTAACACAAGGACCAGAAAGACAGACAGAAGACGGCCCAGAGACCGTAACACTCATTACGACTATTCTGTGGCGGTCTCACCTCTGATTAAGCTGACAGCCATCGTTCGTCGGATACCTGCCGGTCCGCCATCCCCAGTATTGAGGGGTAGCTGAGAAGTGCAGGCAATGTGGATGTAACGACAACGAAAAAGGATTCCCGATGCAGGTCTGGACCGTAAACACCATCGTGTACTAAGTCGGCGGATCGAGACCGGGCCTGACTTACATGCCTAGCCTAGCATAAATGCGTTGGTTAGATATATAGATGTAGTATTCGCCATCCCGTATCCGAAAAAGCAAATCTGTCGATCATCGACGGATGGTCGGTTCAGGGGTTCGTTCGTTGTTCATTGCTACGCACCCCAACTTTTTTTTCATTCATGGCCCTCCCGCGATGTCGGCGGATGTCTGTCCTATCATTTTCTACCTATGTATTCGGAGTAACACGATTCGACAACCCCTCTTCTCTGTCTGTTAGGACCTACCCACACACATACCTTCTGTCACGATGAGGATTTACATGATTAAAACACGTAGCTCATTTGACAATTCCTTGTCTTTTTTCTTCTTTTCTCTCTCTCTTCTTCTTCTCGGCCCATTTTATCACCATATACTGGCGAGAATGTGAGCCTTGTAGACTACGTTGACGATGATGGTAATGAAAGTACCTAGGTAGGCGAGTCTCTTGGACCGTGTGTGATGCATACAACCATCATCCATACGCCAAGGAAAAAAAGAGTATGATAATCCCCCAGTGTCTCCGGTCACCGTGTCTCCTTTTCTTGTTTTCTTCTCGCCAGTTCCCTCGTCTCCAGGAACGAGCCTCAGTTCGTGCTTTGCTTGTCTCTCCTTTTATAGCCTCTCTTCCATTTTCTTTTCGTTTTCTTTTTTTCCCATCCGTACCCCATTATGACATTAGAGAGTTAAGTTTAGGATTAAACGACTCTCGCCGCGTATGCGTGATCATCCAAGCGCCGGC
Source organism: Xylariaceae sp. X167 (assembly GCA_028637775.1). Classification (NCBI taxonomy): domain Eukaryota; kingdom Fungi; phylum Ascomycota; class Sordariomycetes; order Xylariales; family Xylariaceae; species Xylariaceae sp. X167. The sequence goes on along the minus strand of JAJFDK010000028.1, from coordinate 94,178 downwards.
GCTCTCAAAACCCTAGGTCCCATTTATTGCCCTGCCCAACGCCCTTTCATCCTGTTCATTAACCCATAAATAGATAATATGTTCTTGTTGTTGTTATTCGTCCAGTTTAAACATGCGGCGCAGGGCGCCAAACTTCTTCTTTTTGAGAGGGCAGGGGCCCTCATTACTACTGTTGTCGACCTCGAAGTTCGGTCGGTCTCCGGACTTGGAGTCATCCATCATACCCGTTGTGGCGCTCCGTCCAAAGTAATTATCCGCCGAGGTCGACCTCTGCCACCCCCAGTTATCCTTCGAATTCATGGACGGCTTCTTCTGTAGTTTCGGTCCAGATTCCTGCTCAGACCTTGTCTCACCCCTGCCGCCAGTGCTGTCATTGACCTCCGACGTTTGAAACCTGTCAGGCTGGTCGACTCGCTTGTTGCGTCGTAGCATCCCCAGCAAAGAGCCACGCCGTTCTGGCACCGGCAGAGCCGGAGGTAAGAACGTAGGGTTAAAGCCGCCCCGGACGGATCTGGATCGGCCCAATGTCGACGTGCCAATAGCCCCCGAGTTGGCACGCACGATTCCAACAGGGCCAGCGAAATCTCCGCTGGTGGTCCTGCTTCGCGTGCGCCGTAACGGACTCGGCATGAGGCCATCATCACTATCTGGCAGCTCTGGCGAGTCTTCCTCCAATTCAGGAACGGGCGCCGGTCGCGCCGTGCCAGGACCTGTCGTAGAGCCACGGCTTGTACCCTTCTTCTCGACTTTTGCCTCCTTCGGGGATACGGGCAACTGCTCTTCCTCCTCGCTTGAATCGTGAATGCGACTGCGAAAGCATGTGGCGGTTCCTTCATCACCACTCGAGTCTTCAAACCGGCTGGACCATTTAGAATCCTTGGGAGACCCTTTCGTAGACCGCGAAAGTAAGGGGAAATGCACCGAAGCACGCTTACCCTCAGTATTAGCAGTCCCTTGGGGTTTCCTCAGTGTCTGTCTCATACCACCAGACGGAGCAATGCTTGACTCCGTCGGTGATAAAGACCGAAGACTAAACCGTCCAGAGCCTCTTGCAGACCTAGAGCCGCTTTGGCTCGAAGCAGGTTGGCGCAGTGTCTTACGAAACGCAAAAGCACCACTGACGGGAGGATGTTTGCGCTTGAAACTGCTATCACTTGTGTCGGACTCTCGCCGTTGCAGCGTCGGCTTGACTTGTGTAGTGAGTTGATTTCTCGATGTCGATGGAGTTGAAACTTGTGTTCGCCCTTTGCCAGCCTGAGCGCGAGTAACAAGAGGCCCACTAGAAGATATCACCACGCTTTGTGTTTCTCTGTGGGTTTCCCTTAACGTCTTGCGCATACCCGCTCGAGGCTGCGGGCTTGAGGCTTTGCTGACTTGTTCCTCTTTGTGTGGCATTTGTACACGTGATTCCGGCTTTGAGGAGTTGCCTGGAGTTGAGTGCATCTGCTCTGGTAACTGCTTCTTAGTGCTGTTTCTACGAGCTGGCTGCGATACGTCTTCGCGATCACCTTCAGCACCAGCTTCTTCTGCCGCCTCAAGTTCGAGTTGTCGTCGTTTCTCAGCTGTCAAACTCCGCCAGAATGCTTTTGCCTGCTCCCAGTCACTTGCATCGGATGGCGGTAGTGGTGGAGCCTGATTATTCGTGTTAGATGCTGATCTAACATCAGGGCGGGATTGACTCGTGAGAGCAAGCATGTTTTCTGCCACTTCAGAAGTATTTGTTTTCAACGCCTCATTAGTCGGGTCTTGCACGACCGCGTTCAAGGACAAGAAACCACCATCGTCAGCGTTTGGAAGGGTTTCATAAGCATCACTATAGATGCTTTCGTCGGACGCATCGTCTGTCAAATCTACCGCCTCTGTCGCTGGTGTATGATCATCATGGGTGTGTCCCTCATGGGTGTGTCCCTGGTCCGAAGCTGCAACTGCGGTGGCAGGTTCAGAGATAATGTCTCTTTGAGACGAGATGATATCTGTATATCCAATTTCTGATACTGAAATCTGGCTGTCATCACTGATGTCGGCCTCATAAGGATAACCGCCGGGAATGTCAAAATGCGGACTATCTGGCGAGTAACTGGCTTGGTAAGAATGTCCCATGTTAATAGAGCTGGTAGAAATCGTTAGGGTCCCTGCAATGCTCTGCTGTTGACAAGCTGTTGTCTCAAGCGTTTCTTGGTCACTTGCAGGTGTCTCCACGAGGTTTGATGTGTCCCGACTGCTGCTACTATGATCTGCTAAGGCTGGAGGCTCTTCCAAGATACTCGCTATGATAGGTAAAGATCCGGACTCTGCTGCCATATTCGCCGTAAAAGATGACGGTTCGGACTCTGCTGCCATGCTCGCCGTGATTGGTGAGGGTTCAGATTTCGATGCACTACTTTGATATTCTTCGTCATCATCATCAACATCATCGTCGTCGTCGGAACCTGGCAAGCTCTCCGAACTGTATCCACAGCCCTCGACGGAGGTCACTACTGGTGGCAGGGGTTCTCTAAACCGTGAAATATTTGCTGCATTTCGAGAAGTTTGGTCCTGGGATAAGACCACTCCAATGGCATGGTCGCTCGACTGGCCCACTCCTGGCTCTTCGCTAGGCTCTGAATCGTTCATAGTGCTGGAGCTGTGAGGGCGTTGCGCCAAAGAAGAAGATACGGTAGGGGATTCAAGCGGCCGTACTAGCGGTCGTTCCCCAATTTCACGCATCTTCTTGTCTCGGATACTGCCAAAGCTCGGCAACGCTGGTCGTGGTTTCATGATCTCGTCGTCTTCCAAGGTGAACTCCTTCTTCCTACTGCGACCTAGATTGCTGAACCAAGCCCGCTTGGGTCCCTGGGGACTCTGCGCAGGGGAAGAATCTACCTCCATCACAGGGCTCGGTTCTCCGACAATGACAGTGCCCTGGTCGTCAAAACTAACGCGAGCGGGTTTCTTCCGGGGTACCGCGACTTCCTCCTTTTGGTCAGGGGAATCTGAGCACTTATCCGGTGAGCTATCGTGCGGCAATGAGCTCGTGTGCTTCATGGCCGACTTCATCGGTGATGCTGATCGAGGAAGCGGGTCATGTCTGACGGCGATGTTCTCTGCGGGTCGAGGTGCAAACCGAGCTTGCCGCGCAGGGCTATTAGACCCTGAACGCCTGAACCCGTCATGTTCAACCAGTCCAACCACAGGCTTATTCTCTACAACAACTAAATTCTGCCCACTGTCACCCGTGATTGATGCTGGTCGCTCGATGCTGGGTATCACACGAATAGTTTCAGCACTGTCTCCGTCGTTAAGGCCACGTTCAGACTGCTGGCGGGGTGGAGACTGAGAGTTGCCAAACAAAAGTTGTCGTGTTGGTATGGCATCCAACGCTTCCAGAACATTGAGAGACGACTGTCGGGTGTCGGCGAAGTTGAATTGTTCATCCCCTGTCGCAGACTTATTTTGGGTGCTGGTCGTGAAATCAAGTGGGAAGGAGATCGCCTGGGCTTCATGGCCCATTTCACGCTCAGGTTTCTGCGAGAATGCCGGTGAGCCATCATGATCCGTTTCACGTGGCTCTGGTGTATGAGGCAGCGTGTTCGGAAGAACAAAGGCTTCGGTAAATAAGGCGGCATATCCTGCGGATGACCCTTGTAGTGGCAACCCATGTCCAGATGATAACGACTCGCTCACAGGTTGAGCCTGCTGATAGAGTCCGAGTAAGTCATTATCTTCGTCCATAACAGGCATCTTTGCAGGGGCAGTCGTCTCTTTTGCAGCTTGTCTTCCTCCAGTTCGCAAAGCGCTGTCTCTCCTTCTTGCCGATCTCTCCGTGATGTGCTTCATCTGTGGCTCAACAGCCTCATCGATTGAACCCTTGGGGACCATTCTCCTAGAATTTGGATCATACACTAGCTGTTGCTTGCTCTGTGAATTAGAGTGGAATGAATGCCTTTTGCCGGAACTGGAGACGGGGACCGGCGGCTGAGGTACTGAAACTGTTACGCGTGATGCGGAGGGAGAGGCTATCGAAGTGGGAGGCGACTGCGGGCGGTACGTTGTGGGATAAGAAAAATTGACCGAGTTCCTACTTCCCGGCCTAGAAGATTGTGAATCGACGATGGGCGGTGGAGAGTTGGCCGTTTCTAAAATCGTGTCTACCTTGCGTACATTGCTCGTGTCTCCAACCGGTCCAAGATACCAAGCAGGATGCTCGTTTCTCATCTTTTCGGATGCTGTCTGGACGTTTTGCATGCCAACACCTGCTACCCGGGGCCTCGTTGCTACGGAATTCCGATGGCTGTCAGGGATCTGAGGGACGGGAGGGTGCTGCTCACGAGTCGCCAGCGCAGAGGATCGATGGGGAGAAGGACTGCGAAAAGTGCGTTCTGTCATGCTTGCCGAGCTTCCTGGTCTTTCGAGGCGATAAGGACGGCTGGCTGATCCGGGAGCGCCGGGTCCACTGCCCGTGGAGGACATGGAGGCGCTCCGGCGCATTGTCCGCTTCGTTTGTACTTCGGCAACATTGGTAGGGGTATGGGGTCGAGCTCGGAGGGCGGCGGCGGCGGCGGCTGAGGATAGTGCCTTATTCGGGTTATAGCTTGCGGAAGACATATAAGCAGATGCCGCAGCAGTCGTCGCATTGGGATTGGCAGCAGCCGAGCTCAGGGGCTAGAAGACGGGTCGTCGACGTTAGCATGACCAACTACGCTAACACCATAGTCCCACGTGAATGGCATGGATGATCGGGTAAGGCAAGGCAAGGCAAGGCACGGCGGAGGCGGACAGGCCGGGTGGATTCAGCGAGGACTGGCATCTTGAATTAAATTTCAATGGCATCCTCATCCCGGTTCGTCGGATCGCCAACCGTGAATCAACCAACGGCGCAGGTGCACGGCCAAGTTTCAACGCCAACTAGCGCGAGCGTTGGAGGCGAAAAGGGGGCCGTTCCCGAGCTGCCAGAGGCACATGCACGGTACTGGCACTTCATATATGAAAACATGAGGAATTGAGACACGCCTCAACAACACATCATCCTATAGCAAGGACTTCGCGATGTGCGATGTGAGGCACCCGTTGGTACTTACGATGGGGGGAGGTCGGCGCCTCCTCGATCCGCCAAACATCGTGTAGATTTACGTGGGCGCGCCGGCTTAAAGCCTAGGAAGGATGCAACCAGGCCGGATCCGGCATTGATAAAGCTGCTTTACGGGAGACGATGAGGGATGAGGGAGGTCGCAATTGGATGGAATCCTGCCAGCAAATAATATAAATAATATCGAGTGCGTAAACGACCGAGAGGAGACGGGACTACGAGGAGGGGCGCTAGTTCGGGAGCGTGTACTGGCGCAAAATGATGCAGTTTCCATTGTAGGGTGATGGGAGGATGGAAAGCAGATCTAGAACTGGGGATCCCATTAGAGCTTTAGAGCCACAACGTCCCCTTGGCTTCTTGCTTACCATTGTAGGTTACTTTAGGTGCTGCTTTGGATGACGCTGCGAGGGCGCGAGACCGCGAGGGAGCTTAGAATAGGTAGCGTGTACGCTACCGTTAGGTACGCTAGCGCCGAGCCTTAGGACAGCGACGTTAAGCCGCTTTGGGTGTAGCCCGAAGCTGCTTTTGGTGTAGTGCAATCAAACAGCTACGGGGCTTTGTCACCCTACCCGGTAGTTACGGCAGGTACTGGGTACCTACGTTACATACCAGTGTAACTAGCACGTGTATTACTGTTTCACGTAGGCACACTAATACGGAGTTGTACCTGCCTGCATAGCAATGCACATAGGCAGCCTCAATTCTAAGGCAATGACAACTTACAAGTCAACTGGTAAGAACGAACTTCATAGTTGGCATGATCGGCAGATACGAAGGACTCGGTTTTCTAAGTACCCACTACCTTACACCAATCTGTACGCTACAAATAGGCATCCGCCAAAGTCACGCTATGTTCCAGGCAATCTTTGTACGGATTAGGCACCGTTTCACCTCAGTAACTCACAACTTACCGGTAGCTAATTTAGGTAGGTACAGTTCGGAATGCTAGGTAACCTATCCTTGCAAGGCACAATCTGTCTCCCTATCAACAGTTGTTGACATGGCTTACTACATTCGGATGTCAACGACAACAGCCTCTCACCTTTTCATTCCCGATGTAGGTTAGGCAGTTAGGTAGGAGGTAGGTAAGTTAGGTACGAGCAAGTTGTAACTTCGTGAGTCCTAGGTGATATTCGTATCGAAGTGTTAATCATGTACTTTACAGCTCCTGCATTCATGTAGGTAGGTAGGTAATAGAACGTGAAGCTGTCAACATGCTGTTTGTTCAAACTCTCGAGACCTAATGGTTTACCAGGACTTTGACAGGAAGGCATTGTATGTTTCCTACCTACTTTGCACGCATGTGTACCAAGCTGCGTCGGTACGTGAAGCTTATCTTCGAATATGTAGTACCTATCTAAATCACACTACACCCGGTCAGGTAACATCTCAGATCATTTCAGAATCGAAGACGATGACGTCAAATGTGAAGATGAAGTGTATCGCCGGCAGACCTTGATGTACTACCTACCCATGTATCATACGTGGTTGGTCAGGAACGGCTTCGTTGGCGGCTCTGTTCATTGCCTCATGCCATTGACTACAACAAGCATACGAGATTCAATTTGAGACAGCGTTGCTGCCCCTGAAAAGCACCCGATGAAATGCATCCGAACGTATTCACATGTATTCATACCAAAAGCTGACCGAGCTACCTACCTAACGGTAGGACTTAATAGACATCCGCCTTGACGTGGACTTTCATTGAAGACTTAAGAACCTGCACTTTAGCTGAAAAACCATTTGACTCTCTTCTTGAGCGCATACTGAGCAAGAGTTGGGGAGTACCGGAATCTATGTGAGCAAGTCTTCTCCTAGTTGCTATGGTACACTAGAACGGAACGACACTCTGCCATACCACACGTACGCGGCTACTAACGCGCCTCACATCCACAAAACAAGACGTCAACCGGCCCGAGTAGCATTGCCGAATGCTCCGTCATAGTAAGAATGAGCTACTGTGCGACGTATGTGTGAGACTGGCGAGCGCGAGTTGCCGATCAGCACTTGGCGTTATCAACAACGGATTCTGCCTAAGAAACCTTCTTGGGTCCGCCTCTGCCGCCCTGGCATTCTGCGCTGGTTGGTGGAGCAAGCTGTGAATGTGCCCCGTGGGGCGTCGATGTAGTCTTCTCTTCTTCGTACGATGGATGGCCATCGTAATTGTCCTCGGATTCGAATTCTTCCCCACGTTCTTCGCCGCCCACATCATGACCATGCCGATGAACATTACCAGGTTGTTGCTGCAAGTCGCTGGCGGTCACAGATGCACGATCGCTCACTGTATTACTTTTGGCGTTGGCGGGCATCTTTCCGGTGGTGTTGCCGGTGTTGTTGCTGGTGTTGCTGCCGGTGTTGTTACCACCGATGTTACCAGCACCTGTGCCGTTACCGACGGGTTTCTTGCTCTTGCGCGACTTCATCTTGGCCTTCTCCAGGAGGCGGCGTCGCTCTGCTTCGTCTCGGCGTCGGCGGCGGTCCTTGATTTCATACTGTCGAATCAAGGCCTCGGGAGGCTCGCCAAATATGAGCTCGTACTCGCAGAACTCACAGAGATAGTAGTCTTCTGGAGCCGGTGGGTGCTGCGTGTTCTGGTACTGGGTCTCTCTGCGGCGCTGCTTAGCAGCTTGTAGGAGTGAATAGCCCCGACGCTTTGGCTTCTCCGGGCTGGTGGCATTTGAGGCTCCTTTCGCTGGGCTGTCACTGGCAGGGTGTGCGCTAGTCTGGGAAGAACCCGGACCAGGCACATTCGGGGACAGTCCAGGTGCGACTTGGGTACCCCTACCAGTGACACCATGGTATTCGGCCGAATTGGCGGATTGCTGAGCACGGTGAGGGCTGGACATGATGTGGGACGATGGGTCGGAGCCTGGCCAGGAGACCGAGCTCTGGGAACCGAAGGTAAACGTGAACTGCGGGGATGATCGGGACGTGGTCTTCGCGTGCGCTTGTTGCTGCAGAAGGCTGACGTTTTCTTGGCCGGTTAAGACCGGGTGCTTCTCAGCGCTGGCAATAGCAGTGGAGATAATACCGGAATTTTCTGGTACATCAGAAGTCGTAAGTACTTGGCGTCACTGAGGTTGTGAACGCGGCGATGTCGTGTTCGAAGGTACGGGGAGTTCTTGGGAAAGACTTGGGTTGCACAAACACGGGAGAAGGAAGAATTGGTTGAGGTGCATTGAAAGATGGAGGGGCGAGGACGGAGTCGGATGATGTTGGTTTTGGGAGGAAAGAATTGAAAGAATTATGGAAGGTAGCAGGCACTAATGTCTGTGCAAACTTTGACAATAAATGAAATGGACTGTGCACTTACCAGCGGGGGGCGACGGGTATTGAGTTGCCGTGCGCAGCTTCATGTTGCGGCCAGTCCAATTGCCGCTAGAATCAGACAACGAACGCAAAGGGCTCCTGCCGTTTCGCACCCGACCGTACCTTCCCCTTCCCGGACCAGAAATTCCCTGGCCGTTGCCGAGGGGACCCCCAGATTGATAATATGGGGTGCTTATCGGGACATGATCACCACCTTCATCATCTCCATTTCCTGGAGGTGATGGTATCCCAAACGCTGCTGGCTCGTTAAGCACATGTGTACCATTCAGAATTATTTCCCCTGCAATGGGTATTTTCCTCTTTTTCTTATTATTGGTATTTTCAAAGGAATCGTACCCATCCGCAGAAGATGCCGTTGAAGGGGGCGGTTGTGGCTTCGGTTGTCTCGACTGTATTGACCTGGGCACTCGAAATCCATGCTCTGCCGGCTCTTGAAATCCTCGAGAACCTAATGCCCTTCGGGCCTGGCTCATTAATGAATCATCGTCACGGCCCGCCGTCGTGAGAACATTCCTTCGAAATCCAGACTCCGCACCGGGTTTGATACCGTTCACCTGACCAATGGCACTCACTGGATCTGGACTCGCCGACGGGACATCATCTCGGGGATTGTACGGATAAACGAACAAGGGCGTGTTAGCTTGTGGTACTGGTGGGTATTTAATACTCTCAGCGACGTCAGGAGAGAGTCGTTCTCTAAGTCGACGTTTAGGTAAAGGTCGGATCGGCCGATCGGGGAACAGCGAAGATGTAGATTCGGGTGACATATTCTCATAGGTGCCTATAGTGCCGTATCGAGATAATATTAGCCATAGAGACTTGACTGTAAACATGCGTAGGCGGCTATAAACGGCGCGGCGTGTTGTCAAAAGAGACCGCACAATGGTGGAAGTGAAGGAGCTGATGGCGTTTTGTCCCTCAATGTTGGGTCGCGAAGGGGACAAGTCGCGGAAATATCTGCGAATGTCCGAGGAAGAAAAACACAGAAACGAACAGGGCTCTGACTGTCTACACCTTGACCGTGCCCCCTCGGAATAACGACGAGTGGAAAGATCACCTTACCCATGACACATCGCTCATTGAGTACTACTGACACACGCACACACGCACTTTGTCCCCAACGGCAAGCCCAACTGCAACCTGAGGTGCTTTCCGAACCGTCAATGACTGTAAGGAAAGACACCTGGGGAGGGCGGGAAGCTAGTACCTATGAAATTCGAAAATAATTGTATTGAGGGAGAAGTCGGCGGCTCGTGATGTTGAGTCTGCTGGGACGTGCTTTCTCCTGTTTACATAGAGTTGCCAAATTAACGCTCTGATTCTGATTCTGATTCTAGCAGGCGGGATGTGGGAGGATTGTGGGGTTGTTATGTGGCATCCACAAGGAGGTAGCATTTAGGAGTCACCACTCGACACGTGGAGAGAGATATTCAAGTGGGAAAACGACATGTGCGTCTAGACATACAGGCAGTGATGATTTAGAGGGGCGGCGACGGGGAGCGAGAGAGAGAACTCAGGCCAGCGCCGGACAAGAGGTGGTAGAACGGCTCTGACGAGGGGAGGGGCGAAAGGTCAATGGCTCCGAAGTCGTCAAGCAGACGGAATGGATAATGCAAGGCAGGACGGGATCCGTATGCGTTAATCAGGCTAGAACACCACGGAACTAGGGTGATGCGGCAGTTGAGGCGTTCGAAGCCGAACTACGCCAGAAGACGAGGCAGAAGGGGAGTCAAACCGATGATGTTCTGGGTAAGTACGGAATACAATCAATAACCGACTTGTGCTGGTGCTGGCTGGCTGGTGAGAATGGCTGATGAATGCCGTATGGTTATGGCAAAAGCACATGTGCTCTGTGCGCATTGGACCCGAATGGTGGCGGGCAGAAGGGGGCAGGACACGAGACTTGGCCCTTGGGGGGGTACGAGCGGTGGGGTCAGGGGCTATTAACCTGGTGTAGCAAGCGGGCGGGCTTGCTGATTATCAAGCCACACATGCTGCGCGATGATTGGCGTAGATGCAATCGGTGGGGTGTTTGGCGGGTTCTGTTCGATAAGATTGTGCCTGGCTGCCCACCGGGTAGGTACCTAGAAGTACCGGCTGGTTTACCCACCACGTCCGATTCACCCATCGACTCTTCCGCTAGCGAGTAAAACCCCCAGGGAAGACGCGGCGTACAACAAGGTATGACTTCAATGTACATAACGTCTTGTTTCAGCAAAACTCACAGCCATCCATACGAGTACGTATGATGTTTTCATTTGAGTTGAGCAAGAGATCACATCTCTATATAGCCACTGTGCCAGGAGTGAGGCATTATACGGATTTACAGCAATCTGTCCAAGGTCAACAACAAGTATGGGCGCTCCTACAGAATACCTCTTTGTAGGTAGGATACCTGGTTTCCCTACGCAGGTATATTTCAAGTATCTTGCCCCGCGCTGGTTGCTAGCAGCAGGTAGGGAACCGGTAGGCACAGCGCGCGCATTTACCCAAAGCGGAGAGGGGTGGGCTACCTACAGCTTGCCTTGCAAAGTACGACTTACGAAGTAGTCCGTAAGTTATGTACTTATTCCGCACGGTATCCGACATGATCGCCCCCGGATCCGGATTAACATGAGCTGCACAACAGCTGGTTGACACTGCCAAAGACAACGTGCCGATATGACTAGCCAGACCCCTGTCACGTCCATCAAGTATCGCTACCCGTATGTGCCCACGCGCTAAGTACGAGCGTGCCTACCTGCACAGGTCGGTACGATACAGGCTGGTTAGGCCAGTACTTCCAGCGCATCAAACGGTTCAAGGTGCCTATGGGCCACCACTATCCATGCTAACGGGTGCTGTAGTATCCCGCTGCAGCATTGCTGAGTTCTCTGTCTCTCTCCAACCTTACCTACAGACCCGAGACCTGCAACGAACCGACCCTCTCTCAGGTAATAGTTCTCTCACACACGGTCGACTCGCCAACACAGGAACCTTTCCCTTTTTCTCTTCCCACGACTTTACATGGTATTTTCGATCTAGCCATGATATGCCCGGTCAGCGCTAGGCGATTGTTGAATATTGTTTCGCACGGTCTCTTCCAACTAAGTGCAAGCTCCCCTCAAGTCGCATTTCCTTGATCAGAGAGCTCTCTCGAGACTGGCGCTCATCTTCCCGCCTCTACGTGACGGAATATCCAAGCCAGACCAAACCAAACCACCTTGACTCGAGCAGTTCGCTCCCACAACAACACCACTCTCTACTCTTCCTCCAGACCGTTGACCATTCCTAAAAGAGCAGCAAATACAATACACTACCCAGGTATTCTGACTCGACGGGCTCGTCCAAATCGAATCACCCTCGTTGGTCCCCATACCTAGTCTTTTCGCACCCCTCCTTGTCCCTCCTCCCACTCGACTGGTCGCTTGGCCCAAGCCATGGCCGGCATATCTCCTACTAGACGCTCGTCCCGCGCGCGGATAACCCAATCCCAATCGCAAATCTCCTCCGCCGCATCTAGTTCTTCTGGACGTGTCGAACGGACTACTAGGGCCTTCACCAAGACCGGCTCGCCCCAGAAATCGACAGCTAGCGGGTCACTCTCGTCTGAGCCTCCCGAGGACTCAACGACGACGGAGGAAACAGTACTCCGCCGCCGCAGCACCCGCGGCAAAGACGACGATCGCGACAAGCAGCTCAAAGCAGAAGTTGTCGACATGCCTGCCACGACAGACGAGATACAAGAGGACGATGAGTCTGTCCGCTGCATTTGCGGTCACGACGAGTATCCGGGGCCACCGCCCTTCGACGAAGACCCGAAGCACGGTGTAAAGGATGCAATTGACCATGAACGCATCTTCGCGATCAAGATTACCGACGATTTGGCTGGTTTCTTCGTACAATGCGAGATTTGCAACACATGGCAGCACGGTGCTTGCGTGGGCTTCACCACTGAAGAGTCCAATCCCGAGGATGTTGAGTACTACTGTGAGCAGTGCCGTAAAGATCTACACAAGATATACACAGCCAGCAATGGGTAAGTCACACAAATTCCACCATCACGATCTCAATTCTTCATTCTCTGCGACCCCTGGCCGCTTCTTCGGTGGTGTCGGAACATATCAGCAAGTCGACGATCTCTGAACATCGTGCGCTAAACTCTTATCGCCCAGGCAAAAATACTCCATTTTTATGCCCATACATCGACCCTCCCGAACCACGTCGCGTGCCACGTCTGCTACGAAAGAAGATGCGCGATCGCCCAAAGGTGGAAACAGCAAAGGATCCCGTGCCCTAGCTGCCGCGCAGCATGCTTCCAAACGACGTTCCACAATGAACAGCAGAGATGCCGCGTATGATGAGGAAGAACAAATTCGACGTGCCATTGAAGCTAGTAAAGAAGAGACAATACCAGAAGACACAGATCCGGTGAGTAGGCGTTCAAAACGTGGCAGAGAAGATAGCGAAGAGTAAGTGAGAGCTACGACAACAAGTCACTTGATCCTTCCACTGACTGTCGCTGCAGGAAGGCGGAAAATGCAAAGCGACAGCGGACAAATTCGAAATCCCCAGCCCCACCTCCGGAGAAGCCCAACACCAACACCCTAGATGAATCGGATGACGAAGTGACCCTACGGAATGGCTCGTCCAAGAAGTCACGAAATGCCGTACGAAACCAGCGTGAGCGAGCTGAACGAGAAGAGCGCCGTGAAGAACAAGAACGAAAGCGAGCTGAGGCTGCAAGCAAGCGTAAAGGCCGTGCCGAGCGCCGGCGGGCTGATGGTATATTCTCCTCTCAGAGCGCTCCTATTCAGAGCACGGCTAAATTTTCGAAATCAGATTCAGATCCCTCCGAGGAGGTGCCTCTCGCAACGCGTAATGCCACGAGTCGAACAACGGAATCTGCCCAACCTTCGGATCCACCGGCTCTCCCCTCACAACCACCCCTCGAGACCACCCCCGTTCCCCAGGCGCCGGCCACCTCGAGCAAGAAGAAGTCCGCCCAAGCAAAGAAGAAAGGGCGAAATCAGTATACAAAAGACCGTGATAACGATCACGAAGATTCGCCAGCCAGATCCGTACCACGTGATATTTCCAGGAATGTCGACGAGGGTGGAACAACCAACAGCAAAGGAACATCACATGAAACAACAGGGAAGCAGGGTAAAGGAAGAGGTGGAATACATTCTAAGATAACAATGAGCGACATGAAAAGACGCGTCAATGGTATTCTAGAGTACATCACTCGCAAACAGGTGGAGCTGGCGAATGATCCTTTGTCAGATTCAACCCCTAGCCCGAGCCAAGCCGGGACGGAAGACGTTTCTAATCCTGCTTCGAAAATCAATACCGAGAGCTCTAGTGCAAAACCTATCGGGGAGATGTCAAGCACAGATGGGGCCGTACAAAGTGGACAGGCGGACCCAATTGCCATGTTCAAGACAATGAGCTGCGTTGAGATGATGGATTCGTTGACGCGCGACTTGATGAAGTGGCAACAGGAATTCGTCCAATAGACGGGATCCTGACTTGATTTTTCTGTGGTTTTAGCGGCAAGGCATAAAGGCGTCTGTCTAGCTCCTGGTACCATGCCAGCCTGGCTTGGTTTTTCAATCGGCGTTGGGTTCGAATGCTCGAGGTTGCTCATATTGGCGTTTGATATGGGGATTTGAGATTCTCAAGCAGACGAGAATATTCTCACTCGGGTGTTCCAAAAATCAAAAGTTGCACGATCTCTTCTTCTACCTACCGGCCTACGTATCTAACGCTATCATGATGATGTCTAAGCTTGGCGCCTCTCACGTGGGACGGGTTTCGCTGCAAAGGGATCCTTGGGGACTGGAGGGAATACGCAGGAAAATGACGGTGTGTTTGTCCGACAAACTTACGATATATGCTTACGTCCTAGGGGTTCCGGTCACAGCTGGGGAATGTGGAATCATGTGTATCTCTATGTTCGACGTGGGAAAGACTACACACCTCTCTCACATAGGTAGCTTCAAAATACGGAATATTATAAGACTTCAAAAAAAGAAGACGATTCTACTATAGCTTTCTCTCTCTCTCTGGGTATCATGCTGATCTAGATATGATATGATAATGGACCACCCGGTTCTAAATGTATCCTACAATGCCAACTAACCCCTGTCGAACTCTGGTTCGTTCTGGCTACGCTATGCCTGACTCACACAGAATTCAGATTCATAGCAGCTGCCCTCTTCGCCGCCGCCCTGTCTTTTCGCGCCTCCTTTTCACGCTTCCGGGCCTGGTTCATACTCAGCGACGTGTCCCCGCCTTGCTCGAGCAGTCGCCTCGCGCGTTCCTTCAGGCCCTCCTCGCTGACATCGTCTAAGCCAAAGCGACCGAGGGCTCCCTTGCGGAACTGCTGCACGACCCAGTCGGCGGCCTGTTCGCTCGAGGGCTGGCCGCCCTTCAGCAGCTTGCCCGTCCGTCGGCCCACGGCGTGGAGGAACTCGTGGATATCGTTCGTCGGCGTGGCGCAGATGTGCGAGTAGAGAGCGGGATCACGCTGATTAATTAGGAAAAGCATGTAATCGGCTACAGTCTCGGCGGGGACGAGTCCGTCCTTGACACAACCGACAAGCGCAAGCTTCAACATAGCTTCGATACTGCTGACGTAGGGGACGAAAACACCAGGCGTGTCGACGACGAAGACACCCTCGCCGACGTCCAGTTCTGAACTCTCCGGGTCCGTAGACGCCGCTACGATGCGCACGGGCGTGCTCAGCTTCCGCGTCACGCCCGGCTGCGCGCCCGTCTTCGCCGCCTTGCCCAATTGCATGCCGACGCGACGCAGCGCGTTCAGCAGGGTCGATTTGCCCGCGTTCGGCATGCCGACGACGAGGGCGCGGAGACCGAGGATCGAGTCCTGGGCCGCGGCGCGTTCCTTGACGGCCTCGAGGAGCTTATTGATGCTGCGCTGGTTGCGCTCGTCTGTGAAGACGACCTCCGTCTTGCCGTAGGTGCCGTCCTCGCCGATGGGGGAGTGCGGCGTGTTCCATTTCGTCAGCAGACTTGTTTGTTTCTCGATCCAGCGGTTCGAGGCCACGGGGGCGCATAGGTCGGCTTTTGTGTAGACGATGATGCGATCGCGGCCGGCGAGCGAGGATTCGAGGAGCGGGTTGGCGGAGGTCAGGGGTACACGGCTGTCTCTGCATTCGATGATGAGGCCAATGTTCGAGAGCACCTTTCGCATCGCCGTTAATGCTGCCGTATGGTGGCCTAAGAAGTAGGATCGCGTCACGGAGGAGGAGACTTCGAAGACGGTGCGCGGGACGAATGCGCTCGCGGTGGAGGCGGCGGTTTTGAGGGGTGCCGCCATTGTGGTGATGTTTGGATATCCAACTCGGGAGAGAGGGCCCTGTGGGCTATGGTGGGTTTCGATTGATGTCCTTGATTATCAAGCTGGTCATTGTGTCCACGGAGAACTTCGATTGATCGAGGTCAACACCTCTTGCCGAAATCCATCTCGGCAGAACTGTTCTTGTTTGGATTGCGCCCGGCCGTCTATGGATAGGTCGTACCTACGGCGTGCACTTACACTCGCAAGTACGCGGCAAAAAAATAGATCGATAAGTCTATCGGCCTAAACGGATGAGCGATTGAGAGTGAGATCTGGTGACGTCATGTTCTTATCGAGAAGTTCTCATTGGGCAGTGTGTGGGCGTGAGACTATCCATTCCGTACCGGTACTCTTGTCGTCCTCCGGGCCGAAAGCAACTGTTCCAACACTGGCAGTCCGCCGTCTACTCGTACCCTTAGGTCCGGAGGCCCACTGGTACTTGTACGGACCTCAGTGTTCTTCGGTACCGAATCTCCCGGCGCTAATCCGTTCACGACGGAACACTTTGCAGCACCTACAAAGTGACTCTCAGGGCGAATCGTTGACCACGACAAGAGAGAATGCAGTAACGCTTGCAGTACTCAAGACGGCCATGGATCGAAGTCTCCGTATTCCCCAGTCGGTGGGCAACCTGGACGCCATGAGACATGAGTATCTCTAGAAGGGTCTCAGTGTCATGATCGAGGGTATTCCGGACCCGGGTGTGACCCTACGGGCGAGTTGCGCACCGACTTCACGGACGATGTATGCCATCGTCCGTGAAGAAGCTCCCTCTGGACAATAGCACATCGACGGGTCACTCATCGACGCAATGCGCGATGCTGTCCAGACAGCAGCTATCTGGAACTATATATGCAGCATATTGAAGTATCTCAGCGATACGACAGGCATAGCTGCGCGAACGATCCGTTAAATCAATATATCATGAAGCTCAAAGAGAATTCAACCGCCCAGACCAAGTGAGTATGTCCGTTCCCGCGTCTTCGAAGGCCAAAGAAGAGCGTACCAGTCCGGAAGAGGCGACAAAAGGAATAATACGCGACCCACGCATACGTCCGTATCCAGGCTCCCGTCTCCTTCTCGCAGGCTTTCGAGGCATTTACATTGAGTCTACGGGTGGGGGAAGCACACGTTTGAAGTTGCATCAGTGACGATTGAATTTTATGGCAATTCTCGATATAACTATAGGGAAATAGGATGTGCCCAGATATTAAAGCTATCTTTTCATGAGCTGTGACGGGTTCATCACTCATTGAAAGGGTTTCGTATTGTGAAGTCTTCTATAAACACGCTTGTTTCGTTGCCAACATGGATCTAGGTAATATGAAATGGAAAAATCAAGCCTCCAAGTACTCCTTGACGCGGTTCGACTTGTAAATTACATGTCGTGTGAGTGGTTGGATAGATCGAATATGACAGTGTCATGAGTGGTAAGAAACAAATGAACAAGTCGCTCAACAACAACACCTCCTGGCCCATCTACTCCTAAGCCGAGGCCACCGATTGACTGTATTCAATAAACAATATCCTCAGCGCCGAGATAACAGCCAACGTCATCCCCCGATCGCCCAGCGCGCCCGTCAACGCACTGCCCATGAACTGGAATTTGAGCGCCTTGCTCAGGGACCAGCTGTTATTATACGCCCACGCCGCAATGACCTCATGACCATCACTCGACGTGCCCAAAGCACGCGTTTCCCGGTCCTTGCCGCCGCCTACAGGGTAACTGGATAAGCGGACGAGCTTCCGGCCCCATTTGTAGCCGTCGAGGCCCCGTACTTCCTGGCCGTGACTCGAGCGCCACTCGAATTCCTCGCAACGGGCTTTCTCGCCCCGGCCTACGATGGCGGAGAATCTGTAGTTGTGCCCCGTGTTGTAATCGCAGTCCATCTGAATGCGCTGGCTCTCCGTGTCATGACCGATGCCCTCGTGTGCAGGGATCGTCAAGATGGAGGCGGAGCTGAACGTGGATTTGTAGTTTGCTGTTGCGAGGATGGGCCCCTTGCCACTCGGGCCGTCGTAGAGAACCAGCTCGGGATTCTTTGTGAAGCCTGAGTGCATCCGGATGGCGAAGAGTGGTTCACCCTTTTTCAGGGCGAGGTAGAATGTCTTGGTGAACTTCATCTGGAAGTAGACGTTGAATGAAGGTGGGAACTTGTGCTGTATGCCTGATGAAGGCCCGGCTTGTGGACTGAGTTCATATGAGGGAGCCGGGTCTGATGATGAAGCTGCATTGCTGCTGTAGGCATCGTCGCATGTCTCCTGGTAAGGCGGTAATAGGTCGTCGTCATCAATGAGACTTGTGGTTGATGCCTCCTCTGGGTTTCCCATATTGACACGGCTATGATGGGCTGAACTGTGATTGAAGATATCGAAATGCTCTGAGTGAAGAAGACAACTGGTGATGAGATGAGTATGACTTAGACAGAGATTGATATTGGGATACACATGAGCCGATCCTCAGGGGTCATCTACGTCCTTATAAGCACAACACATCAGCATCATTCGAGATACTCGATGCATGTCATCCAACGTCTGCTGCTGCTCTATAATCTTACCCTCCAGATCGTCCCAGGACTCGTGTAAGTGGCTTCGATCCGCTTGGCCATTTAGGAGCCTCCATTTGGTAAAGTCGAGGATATAGATGGTATCACGACCACCTCCATGCGGCTGATCCATCAGGTCTTGGCCATTTCATGCCTCCATTAGGTATAGATGAGTAGAGGCATGAGTATACGTACACCACGGGGCTGCTCTATGCTGGCGCAGCATGCACTGCCACCATTCAGAAGCTGTGCGGAAGCAGTTTGGAATCCAACGCCAAGACGAGTCGCCGTTTCTTATATTTGACGTCAAGTAATCACTATGAAGACGAATGGACCTTGCAATGACAGGTACCGAGACGGCGAACTTGTATCAAAAATCTAGGTGTGGTGAGACAAAAGATGAAGTTCATGAGCAGATCAAGACTCGATTTCAGCAGAAGCGGTGGTTGTAGAGAGGGTGAACCGGAGTCGATCTTCTATAAAGGACACGTCCCGGATGTATCTCCAGCACTTAAACGTATGTCAGGGTACATGAGTCAGTCGCAGCTGAGAGAGTGGACCCTACGTGGGGCCACCACTGTGCTGGACCACCCCCGCCTTAACCAAACACGGCAAAGCGCAAAAAGCATATTAATGCCGCTCGGAATGGAGATCGCCCGAGAGACATTCTCACCACCATCACCAGTTTGAGATGTGCTAAAAGCAAAAAAAAATACAAAAAAATGGAATCGAGGAACGAATGGGAATTGAACCCATGACCTATCGGACTGCAGCCGATTGCTCTACCACTGAGCTACCATTCCAGGTTGACGGAAACTGCTGCTTGTAATTCGCAACACATTCTCGGTTGCGAGTCGAGATGCGTGATTATTCGACAGACTGCTCGGTGTCTCTCACACTCAGTCGCATCATGCACCGTATCCTCATCTTAACATTTAAGTGAGCTCTTTCAGCTTCCATGGGACCTAACTTGGAATCCGTTGTGTCTGTGGGCATTGTAGGTCCTTCTGAACTCTTGACCCTTGGCAAGGAACTTCCTTCCCTCTCTTAAGGACTTCCAGGCGTCATCGCATCCGAGCTGCTTCTTGTTTCACGAGAGCATCGTGAACAGCCGATTCAAAACCAACACGTTCGGGATGAAGACTATCTACCGGCATGACCTGCTTGGTATGAGATCCGGAGAGCATGTCTGTTGAAGACTCCAGGCCAACATAGCCGAATGCGCCGGATTCACGTTATAGACTCAACCATGTGACCTATACCGAGGTTCGAACTACAGATTTCAATTGAGAAGACAATTGAGATCATTGCGGATAAGGCCACCAGACCGGGCGTGCATATATATCTTCTCTACGGGTCGGTAGTATTTGGTCAAGCCATGCTCCCATCACTCGGCTCGTCCTACCTTTCGCGGCATCTTGTTTACATACCTCGTGTCACAGACTCACACGCTGAAGTCGCATGCGTCTGCAAAAGCAGTCTCATTGTCACGAGACTGTTACGGTGGAAGCGTCACTTCTCACACACTGGCAGTCGAGAAAGTGACCAAGACCAGTGTCATCTCAACTTGGCTATACATCTCACAGTTGGCATTGAACTGTTATCAAGGTCCATGCTCAGAATGGACAGTAACCTGGGTTACAACGACCCTCGCCTTAACAGCCTTGACGCCGAGTATCACGAGGTGCACACAAAGAAGAAACGGAGCGATGGCGCTTGGCGTACGACTCCGAGACTGAAGCACAAACATCATGCTTGAGACGGGTAGATACAGTCAGGCTTCGGGTCCCTGCATTCGATGTGACCGCCATGAAGTGACAGATTTTGCGAGACTAGGAGCGTGTCCGATACTGCTAAGTTGTTAGAGAACAGACCTGGTCACGTATCTATTGACACTTACAGGATATGCAACGAAGTCGTCGCTTCATAGCACAAAGTCGTATGTTTTCGGCTTCTCCTTTCCTTGACTCGAGTCCAGTTATCATTACTTGAGCTCAACGCACTCACAAGGCTCAGAGTCGTATCAATACTCCAAAGCAAGCTTGCCCATTTCTCCAACGTAGTAGAAA
The DNA here is from genome assembly GCA_028637775.1 of Xylariaceae sp. X167. Taxonomy (NCBI): domain Eukaryota; kingdom Fungi; phylum Ascomycota; class Sordariomycetes; order Xylariales; family Xylariaceae; species Xylariaceae sp. X167. The sequence goes on along the minus strand of JAJFDK010000028.1, from coordinate 73,823 downwards.
AGAGAAGATGTTTGTTAAAGCGAAGTTTGGGAACCCTGCCCTTGGCATCATCGTCGCAAACGCTATGCGAGTCTATAGAGCAGCACGGACATGAATGTTCCAAAATCTCTCTACAACAAAGATCCGGACATAGTTGGCCGGAAGCCCGCTGGCCCAGAACAGAGCAAACGACTGCTCGGTGCTCGATAAGATGAATGCTTCGATCTTACCCCTGGGGCCTTCTGGCCATCGACGGGTATTTGACTCCAAGCTATCCTTGAAAATACCTTATGTCTGGCATCGATTACCGCAGTGACTGTTTTCTAACCGACCCGAAGAATTGGTGTGATAGTTGCTTCCTCGGACTCTCTCTCGACATCGACTGTCCGCGTGTCAGTGGCCAGAATGGATAAGCATTGCTTTTGTCGCCTTTTCAAAGACCATTGCTGGAACATGGGCGCTGATTCCGAGCTGAAACTGTTCGAACTGATATATGAATCTATTGAATGCAGAATACGACTACGTCGTCCGCAATCAAGATGGAGTATTAGCTTGCTGGAACTACCTCCAAAACTCGAGTCCCGGCTGCAGTCTTCCCGTCGCATCCTCGAGACCCTTGTCACCACCCCTATCGTCGTCGACCTCCCTATCGCACCGTCATCGGACTTTTATACAGAGCTGTATCCACTTCCCCAAAGTCCGGGACGTGGCGGGCCTTCGGAACTTCCCGTTTGAGTTGTGATCGTTGATTTGGCTGCGACCTGCCTCTCGGCTGGTAGCGGGCGTGTTATGCAGATCGAGGAAAGCGACGATTGCTATTTCCGGTGTGGTGGTCTCGTGTAACTGGCTACCCCTCTTGACGGCCAGGTCGTAATCAATATTGTGTCTTCGTTGCATTTTGCAACGGTACCTTCAGGGGAGATGCTACTCTTCTGCTTTGCTTGCTTGATGACATCCCGAGTCCGTGAACAGCTTAACAGTTAGCTCCTATTCATCGCAGCTCAGACTTCTTCGATATCCTCTCTCTTGCCGCGCTAGACGACGACATATCTCATTGACCAGTTTCTCTCGTCTATCAGCTGATCGCGGGAGAGAGTGGCTGGTCTGAGCGGGCACTCGTTCAGGAGTGGTTCGCTTATGCGCCAACCGTGCCATGTCGTAAGATGGAGATTCTAGAAGGAGGGCTTTTTTTTGACCTACGGCGTTTTACATACACTCGGAGCTGAACTTTTGCTTTTCGTGCGGTTGTCTCTCATCAGGTGGGGGATTGAAGGACAATGCATTGTTTGTTTGTCTCCTTCGTTCATGGAGTTCCGAGTTGCGGACGCACAGTAACTTGCACTTTGGGTGTTAGTCACTGGTTGTTCATAAACAAACGGTCACTGAGTTACGATATATTCTCTCATATTCACGTTCATTGGCACGATTCTCGAATGCTGTCTGAATCCTCTGGATCGTGCTTTCATCGAAAGAACGTGTTGGCTGCGGGAGCTGTCCACAGGAAACTGGCGGTGGGAGAGCTCTGAAGCTGGCGAGCGAATTGGAAGGCGGCCCAAGCAGTTTCAGCCGTTGTTCTCTATCAGGTGGCTGAAGGAAACGTGTCATGGCACAAACCCCCCTCCTCTGGTCCCAGAAACAAATAAAGATCGGCCGGGCACGAAAAAAATATGATAAAAACCGTATAAAAAGCACAATGCCATAAAAGACACATGTAGATTCGGATACGATGATTCACATGATTGGTGAACGCGAAAATGATAGAAAAAGTTGGTCACGGAAACGGCCCCAGGACTCAACAGTCCATCGCCCCCGTTTTTGTGTTATGTTGGGTTACTTATTCGTATTTCACTGAAGATGTGGTGAAGCCCGTCCTCTCACAAAGAAATGATCGCTATGCGAGCAATAAGAACCGCCCTCTCTTGAACTGCCTGCTTAGAACAAGTCCTTTCTCACCGTTGATCATCTCTCATACTTACACCTTTCCTCGTCAACCTTCGAATTGACCCTTTGTCAACGCCACCGACTTCTGAATCTACGCAGTAAAGTGACAATTCATATAAATCATATCTAAAGTCGCACTCTTCATATCAAGATGTCCGATCAAACCAGAGTCACATCTGCTGCTGGTCCTTCGAGGAGCGCAACCACGTCGCCGCCGCCTCCTCCAGCACCCGTGAATATTGCGCCGCCTTACGTACCGCCGACACCTCACTGGACCGAACCAGTATGTATATCTGAATAGGATCATCAGAATCTGAAGCATTACCAATTGGTCAAATCACGACGGTTGGATCAATAAACATGTCACAGATCACATCTTAAAACAAACACAGAAATGCTGACGAGTCGTGGCATTCAGCAAGAAGAGGAAGAAGGCGAAGAACAGTACATTCTCGGAGATGGAGATTCAGCCCTCGGTGATGACGCGTGAGTGAAACTGGCCATAACAATCCGACTTCAGAACTCAAGCGCTCATGAATCTCTTCTTTAGCGCAAGCACGACGGCCTCGCTATCCGCGAGTATCCTCGAATACCGGACCTTCCACGGGCGAACATACCACTCCCTCCAAGGAACCGCCGACCATTGGTATGGTCTCTCACCTCACCTTCAAGTCGCACGCAATGTCTCTAATCTCCGTGAGCGCAGGGCACCGAACGACGACGTACATCTCGAGAGCATGGACTGTGTGTAAGTCGCACATGAAAGTGAGATCCTGCTGAATTCCGCGTGGACTAACTCGAAGCACCCAGCCACCATTGTCTCACTCTCCTCCTCAGTAACAAGCTCTATCTTGCGCCCATTGCTGAGGGGCCGATAAAAGTCCTCGATATAGGCTGCGGAACGGGTAAGACATATCAGCATCAGAAACTCATCCTACCTCGGCACTTACTGACTATACTTAGGAATCTGGGCAATGTAAACCCCCTTTAACTATGACTGAATAAACATACTTGCGATACTTACGGAAGTAGTGACTTCGCAGACGCCCACTACGACGCCGAAGTCGTGGGAACCGACATCTCCCCCTCACAACCCGACTGGGTGCCGCCGAACCTGAAATTCGAAATCGAAGACTGCACGCAGCCGTGGACCTACCCGCGGAACTCCTTCGACTTCGTCCACATCCGCTACCTCTTCGGCTCCATCTCCGACTGGGACGCCCTCTACACCGAGGCCTACAAGGCCTGCAAGCCCGGCGGCTGGGTCGAGGCCGTTGAGCCGTCGGTGAACTTGCGCAGCGATGATGGGAGTGTGAAGGAGGGGGATGCGTTGTGGGATTGGGGACGGCTTTTTAACGAGGTCAGTTGAAGTCTAGTAGGTTTGGTGGCCTGTTGACTGATTGAGTGACCAGGCATCGATGAGAGCAGGTCGAAGCATGAGTATGGTCGATGACGGCACGATGGTCAAGTCGTTCCAGAAAGTCGGCTTCGTCGATATCAAGTCGCGCATGTTCAAACTACCCGCTACGGCTTGGCCGCGCGATAAGGATTTGAAACAACTAGGCGCGTTTGCGCAGCTTGCTATTGAGCAGGATCTCGATGGTATTGTCCCTTTAATCCATGATCCGTGTCTGTAAGGCGAGAAGGATGATACTGACGGTGTTGCGGTCTAGGCTATGCGATGCTCCTATTCACCAAAGTCCTCGGCTGGTCTCAGCAAGAAGTGCACGTGTTCCTCGCGCGTGTCCGGAAGGAGATTCGTAATCCGAAAGTCCAGCCGTACTTCCTGGTCGAGGTTGTATACGGCAGGAAGCCGTTGGCATGAGTTTTGTGTAGTCACGGGATAGGAAACATGATAGCGGCGTGATGCGGGTTCGACAATGGTGTCAATTTTTATGTGAGCGAGTTTCAATGTCAAGCGTTTCAGTGTTATCTGATGGTTATTATGTTTATCAAAAGTTTACGAAAACGATATTTTGCTTGTATGAGGCTGAATTGGCAAGCGTTTGGACCTTTTTTGTGTGCAGGAGTTCACATCGATGAAGTCTGAAAAGGGGGAGGAGTCTCATAGCCATGGAAACCACGGTGTGGCCTAGGAATCAGAAATTATACGCGTACGTTTCATGATTATACTCTCTACTGAATTCTTACAATTCTATTTTTGGTGAGAGAGATATGGAAAGGAATGATGATTCGGCTTATGGCCCCCCTATTTGCATCGAGGGGCTCTCTCTGAAGCACGATGCTCAGACCTATCGCGTTCAGATTTTCAGTTCGAAAACAGGACTTGATACCGACCAGTTTTCATCGCACATCAAACTAGAGTAACTGGGTGGGTTACTCCTGGAGTGAACCAACTCATTCATCCATGACAATTCCCTTCACTCATCGAAACCTTTCAGTAATCACGGAGCACATTCATCGCAAGCCAAAGTCCCACGTTTCCGCTTGGGGAATCAATCAAGTATGTATTAGAAGGTATCTGTATATGAATCTAAAGATCGAAGAGAAAAGAAAATACAATAGCCAACACAAAGGCCGTCTCAGGCCTGACATGTGACGCGATGGTGAATGAAATATACAACAAAACGCACAACATTGTGCGTCGTTCCGAATGCGATACACAACTTGCATCCCCACGCTTGGTCGGCGACAATGAACAGAACCAGCAGACCCCGCTTAAAGCGACCGCTATCTATCCGACGACGATGGTGATGTAGCGGCATCTCTAGTATCCAGCACATGCATCTTTAACATCGACTCTAAGCACCGCATTAGCTGCATTGATCTATCAAGCTCCACTCAATCTGATCCTGCTACAGCTCTTCTCCCGAACAACATTCGGCTGTCTCATCCAACACAAAACACAGATTCTGCCCATAATCAATCGTGGAAAAGGGGCATCAAAATGAAAAAAAGAAGAAAAAAAAGCAGAAAGCCCAAGAGGGGCCGGATATCTTCCCATAAGACCTGAACATCGTATGCGCAAAAGTTGCGACCGCCGCCACTACTGTCCATGTGCATCAAATCAACCGGCTCAACCGTGTTTATATCCGTACTTTTGAAGATCCTGGAGGAGCTGCTGTGTTCATTGGTGACCACCGTGACAACCCACACTTCATGGAACTTGAAGCACCCTATTTTTCTTCGTGTCCATTATTGAGGAGCATTTCCAGCACGATCTGTTGGCCCGCAACTTCTGGGTGGGCCATGGCAATTTTTACGGTGCCTTTGGAATCGGTTCCTTCGGCCACCCCATTGATCCGGGTCGGGCCGTTGAAGCCTCCAGTAGGTCCTCTTACACCGTAATCTAGGACCCGGACGTCTCGGCCGGCAATGATCTGGCGCAATCGACCATTTTCAGCGTTCCGGACCTCAACATAATCATCGTTAAAGAGGATAAGGTACTGTCCATAAATCGTCGCACCCTTGGCTTTCTTCTGTCTGCCCGAATACTCCATGATAACACTGCGACTGACATCACCATGCTTGTCGATATAGACCGCACAGTCTTCGTACGCAAGAATATACTCTTGCTCGTTGAGACGGAACATGCCCAGTGGTTTCTGATCCCTAACGCGCGTCGCGATGTTGGCAATGGCTGGTTGCTTGGCGTCAGGGATGGTCATGGGTACTTTCTTGTCGAGCGTCATAAGCTCGAAGCCCTTCGCTGTCGCTATAGCAACATAGGACTGGAAAATGTTCAGTGAGTAACATTCCACGGGCAGATAGAATTCATCATAATCTCTGAATGATTCCGTAGCACCACTGCCGAGTCGCCTAGATCCGAAGATGCGTGATTTCTTCTCGGTCGCTTTCTGGAACACAGGCTCGAGAACTTTGAAGGTACTGTGCAGGTTTTCCTTTTTCTTATAAAAGACCAACATCCGGTCCTTCATGCGAGCCGTAGCGAAGAATGCAACATCCTTTGCCAATTTCTGTGGCGAGCGTCGAGGATTGTCATTCGCTGGGCCCGAGAAATGAGCAGATGGTGCTACCATATCTAACGGGTAAGAGATGAGGTTGCGGTCTGAAAGGACCAGGACCACCGAGAACTCCTCGAGTACGGCTATTTGCGTGACTCGTGTTGCCGCAATTGTCTATTGTTTGCATCAGTAACATGATCCCCAACAGCGGCGATATATCCTTACCTTGCTCCAGCCTCTCTGATCGCTCGCTTCCGTAACGCATACGCCCACGTCTGTACCGACCGCTACCATGTTCCTTCCAAACGCCGTGAATCCAGTGGCACAGTACACGTTAGAACGTGATATCGGCGGAGGGCCTTTACCAGGACCGCACGCTACCTCTAACTCGCGGATGGCCCTGTCTAGAGGGGTGCCCCTGATATGGACGCCACTCATATACTTGCCCATGCTCGTTATAGAGTCATATGCGAATGCGCTGTCGGCCATGACACGTAGTTTGAAAGGCTCGGCATTCTGTGCATGTAGTGCCTTAGCGTGGCGTGTCTTTGCCTCAATAATTTTGTTGCACCAGTCCTGGCGAGACTGTGCCGATGGAGCAAAGAGTGTGTAGACCTCATGGCCCAGATGTTTGATCCGGAAGGGATACAGTATCTTCCCCTCCGCGTCACCGGCATTCAGGGGAGCCAACCTATTCATGGCGTTACCACCATTATTGGTAGCCATATGTTCTATACCGGGCTTAATGTCCGCCGTAGGATTAGTAGAGCGAGTCAAGGGCGCGGTGATACCCTTCTGTTTGGAGATTGGGTCGTCTTGGCTACTTTCTAGGAAAAGAAGCGGCATGGGAATTGGCTAGCGAGGATTAGCAGGATTCAGTACTACTCGTACGGACGGACACTCACCTCTTTCGACACATCATACTTCTTATCCGGTCTGCTATCGCGGGTCAGAACAAGTTTCGCGAGGATCAAATAATGGTCGAAGAGCAAGGCGTGCGTATCCACCCATCGTACACCCTTGGAGCCCATGCGTTGCAGGTCCCCTTCGAGGATCAGCTCTCTGCCTAGGTGGTCTAGGTTTAGATCGGCGTTGAAACCAGGTCTCAGTACAAGCATTTGGTCCAGCTCGATCATGTTTACTTTCTTTTCCATCTCTGCGACCTTCGCGTCACATTCATGCGCAACGGCTTTGATTTCTTCAATAGCTTTGAGCATGTTTGTTTTCTCTTCGCTATCCTGGCGCATCTCTTTCAGGACACTTTCGAGGAGCAGGGGATAGCGCTGCAGACGCGTGATCGGGGACTTATGATACGTATCGTAATCGAGACGCTTGCACCGAGGATCGCTTCTGACATTCTCCAGGAACTGGTTGAACATGACATTTCGAGCAGTCTCTCTCCTGACCAGGAATGATCCGTAAGGGAACGACGCAGCGTAATCGATGTATGCTGTTCTCGCCTTTCGAACCCACTCTCGGAATATATCACTGAGACCCGTGATCCAGGGGCCTTGTTCTTTTTGACGGTACTTCATAGGCGCCAGTAGAAACTCCTTATTGACGCGGTGGACATTTTCAGCCGTGCCGAAAACAGCATGAGCAAACTTATTGATCCGGGATTCAGCGATGATTCTCGGCTGGGTAGCTATCAGCCTGTCTCTGTAGAGTATCCTCAGAACTTCGAGCTGATCCATGAACAACTCTTCCGAGGTGATGCACTCGTGCAGCACGTTCTGCCGCTTGATTTCATGTTTATTCTTATCCTCGACGTCTTCTTTGGTCAAGCTGTAGAAAGTCGCCCAGTCCAACGTCTTCGTTCCATCCAGCATAAGCTCATCGAGATTAGCTTTCTTTAACGTGCGCATACAATGATGGGAGTAGCATCGCCCCGTCATCTCTTGGGATGATGCTGGGTGTTGTTCATGCAGCTTTGGTGCATAGCAGCCGACTCCTGTCAGCTGCCAGAGCACTCCCGAGATGAAACCGTCGCCAATCTTTAGCCATTCTTCTTCTGGGACTAGAATGCCTGCTTGCATGAGGGAGTCGACCACCTGAGCACTGAGGGTCTCGGCATCTGCAACGTTCATGGTAGGGACCTTGAGGCAAAATAGCTTCACAACGCCCTCCTCAACAGTCTTGCGCTTGAGATCAGGCTCGCCATCTGCCATCTCCCGAATCCATTGAGCGATTCCACTCAGTGCCCAGGGCTCTCGGCAAGACTGCACATCGGCCAGCGTAAGCTTCTCCGCTACGAACTTGCGCCGCCTGCCAGTTGGCAAGGTTATCACATCATAGTTGGCGGATAAAGGTGTCCCAGTGTCGTAACCTCCATACGCAGACCCCTTCTGGGCAATGGACTGTTGCTGTTGGTGCCTTATGAGTCTCATTCTCGCATTGCGCTCCTCGGTAGCGTCAGTTTTAGACCTTCCGGGAGGTTGGATCTGCGGCGACGTGCTATGACTAGACAATGAAATAGATCGTTCCACGTGTAATTGCTGCGCATTGTGTGCGTAGTTGTATGTATCGGGGCTGGCGTACGACCGGGATTCAGCATCCTGTGGGTAGTTGTACTGCTGAGTGCTTCGAGTCGGAGACTGGATGTTGTCTGATCCGCCAGGGATGGCCGGTAGAGGCCTGTTTCCGATTCCTGGGTGATAGAACATATCAGGGTAATCATCTTTATGCGATGTCTCGCTGCTGCTGTTTCTGGAGTGGACTGAGACGCGCTCATCCCCCTCGTCGAAACTAAGCCGATGCGCCCGTGGATACTGCAGGCCACCACACCCCGAGTAGTCGACGTCAGCATGTTCGAAAGCAGGATATCCTGAACTGCCGTGGCTTCTCTGCGAAGCGTGATTGCGACCAATGGATTGCGAGGGGTGCATCGCGTCGGCGCTGGGAGAGCCAATATTGTTGTCATATGCAAGATGACCGTCGTATCCACCACCCATGAGACCCAAATCCATGCCGGCATAATCGCTGTCACTGCTTGTTTGTTCTTGTTGATTCAGTTGATGGTGAGCGGGTTGAATTGGGACTTCAGGCTGACTGAACAGTGGGAAGGCATTCCCACCGGCTGAGAAGAAACGGCGATCGTCTTCTTCTGCTTGCTGCAATGCCCACGCGCCTGCTGCGCCCTCAGGATCGCTTTCGTCGCTCTCATACTCGGCGATAGCGTTTGCATTCCTTGAGTTGTTTCTGTGAACGGTCGAGGCAGATGAAGAGTACCGATGGACAGTGGAAGACTCCTCTGAGCTGTTCATTGTGCTTACAGCAGAATGATAGCTCGCACTTGAGGTGTATCGGTGGAGGGGTTGCGCATCACCGTCAGTGTGCCGTCCGTTGTACTGCTCATGCGGATCAGGCAGAGCGCGTTGGGAGAGTCTCACCCTGCCAAGCTCAGCCTCAATATCTTGCATGACGTTATCCTGTACGAGACGGTCCTGGGCTATGTCGTGTCGATCAGCGCCGTTCAGTCCGTACGATTCGAAGGTAGGGTCGTCGATTGGCCTACTCGGTAGTGGCGCATTGGTCGGGTGTCGCGCTAGAGCGGGCGACGCTTGCGGAGAAGGCCCAGGAGAGGAGGTCGAATTCGAGTCGGACGCCAGGAAGGAATGCGGGTCTCGGTCAGCGTAATTGGGACCAACGGGCATGTAGGATGATGTTGGATACGGGGCTTGAGAAGTTGACGACGAGTACGACGTTGTCGGAGGGCTTCTACCGTTTGCCCATGACGTTGGCGTGTACTGGGACTGACTGGTTTCGTAGGTGGTTCCGTAGGGGGAGGCAGCGACACCTGCGCTAGAGCCTATCCCATAGGTTGAAGACGGTATTGCCTGATCAGACTCGTGGTACGCAGTAGGCGGGTTAGGCATCGATACCTGCTGCGTCGCGTGATGCCCGTATGCTTGCTGCGAGGTGAAGTAAGGAGGCTGGTTTGTGGGTGAAGACAGCGACGGGCTGTGGTAGGGGTTGCTGTAGCCGCCGTACGTCGATTGACGCTGAGGAACGGAGGAATTAGGATATGCGGCCGGATTGTATGGTGCATGCGCTAAGTTTCCGACTGATGGGTTCTGGTTATATGCAGAACTAGACACACTCGACTGACTCCAGCGATTGGCGGATCGAGGATGATGTGGCAAGGTACTCGACTGAGACCGGGCGAAAGCCTGTGGATTGTAGGTTGAAGGCGTCGGTGGAGCCTGATTTTGATAAGAGTGTTGATAGCTCGACCTAGCAGGGTCGGCATTGCCGTAGTTCGGTCGACTGGGCTCTACGGTGGAATTCCCTGCCAGGAACAGTTCGTCACTCATGCCAAGACCCCCCGCACTCGCGTGGGAGGATGAAAACTCCGTCGAATCATCACCATTGTGAAAACTCGGCGTCCGAGTTGGATAGCCCAGGTCTTGCGACGACTGGCCCGTCACGGGATACTGGACCGGCGGGAGATGCCCGTATCGGTACTGGTCTTCGCCTCTGAACGTCATGGCGAAGATTTCGCGCGAGCAAAAGACCTTCTTGGACTGTTGCACACGGGAAACGAGCGAACAACCCTGCTCGTGAGGTCTAAGGATGACGACGAGAACGTGGATGGTAAGATTGCATCGATATCCGGCGAGGAGTAGGGGTCCCCTAGTTCGGACCCAATTTCATCGACTGTCTTCTTCTTCGTGGCTTTCCGTGCCGCTTACGCCGCTTACGCCGACTATGCCGACAGCAGCAATTGGATTTGCGATCTCTGGCTTGACAATCACAGCCAGCCCGAGATGAGTTCTACTACCGACGGAGTCAGAGCGCAAATGGCTCGTCACAGAGGAGCTTGAGGATAAGGGTTAGTATATGATGGAGAGAGAAAACCCGGCAGTGCCTGTTCGGTTGCTGGTCAGCGTGTCAATATGCTCGGATGAAGCAATGCCGTTTCGAAGAAGAGGCCTTACTCTACCTCACTCTCTGATTCTCGCTCTCTCTCTCTCTCTCTCCCTCTCTTAGCCTAACGTGAGCAGGTTATTTTTCTCGATAACAATACTGCCTATGATATACTTGTGGTTGTTATCGATCGTGTCCTTGACTCACAACTTGATGTACGAGCGAGGAATATAAGTAGGCAAGAGTGGTGAGTTTGGTCGAGGCCGGGGCAGTTGGGCAGGACCGGGAATGAAAGTGCAGGTGGAAAGTTGCGGGAAAGGACGCTCTCGATGCAGAGCTGAACTTGACAGTCGGGAGTACGAGAGTACAAGCACGACACGCAGAGACAGCGCAGGCTCGTCGAAATCGCACAGCCGAAAAGTGGGGTAAAGTCAACCAGCGTATGCGAGAGCACACTAAAAGCAACGAGCAAGGCCGGTCCAGGAACGCGGAAAGTATATGTAGGGTGACGTTGTTACTCGAGTCTAAACTCGGCGAGTCTGGAGTCCGCCGGCGATCTTGCGGCGTCGCGAGGGCTTTCGCACGGAAGACTGCTCGCTGAGACGGCAGGCGAAACCAGCTCGGGGAGGAGAGAGAGAAGGCACGTTTGAGAATTGGAAAGTGCGGTGGTGCCCCGACTTACTAAGCAGGCGCGCATACGGTGGTCGTAGGTACTACCATGGGAGCATGTACCTCATATGTACTTCTTATTCCGTACATAACCGCCGACCTCACATGCAATGCGTAACTCGGTTCGTGAGTGCAAGCTTCAGCATGTGCTGCATTCGCGATGGCATCAGTACGAAGTACTTGACGCAGTGACTTTAGCCATACAAAAGTGATGTAACCACCGGTGCCCGCTCAACTCCGTCACCTTACAAAAGACGCCTGCTGGGATACCGAAACCCAGCCCTACGCAGATATATTTAGCGGCCCTGTCGAGGTACCTACTATGTACCATAAGCCCGGAGGTGTGCCATATCTCATTCCGTATCTTGAACACTTACGGGCTCAGCCACAAGGCGAGAATCATGTCTCAGTGGCTGAGTGAAGTTAAAGATTCGTTTTGGTGAAGAATTCCATGGAGATTTCTGCTTTCTGTTTTCTGTAATCCGTAAACTCGAAAGGAAACTGACTCCTTACAAGTTGCGACTTGCTCGTCTGCCGAATCGAATTTACACATGTGTCAATCCCTATCACTTTCATATTGCCGCTACCTACCTACGGAATAGCTTCATTCCCTACATGTGTCCGGCTCTTCGCAAGTGACGGAGCCCATTCCTTAATTTGCCCGCATGAAGGTCTCTACGGATTTATCGGTATGGAACAACGCCTACCTACTCACCGTGCTTCTTCCGTATCATAGATGGGTAGGCAATCCGTACGATGGATAGTCTTCGTCATATGCGAGTCTCACTACTCCTCCCATCGTGTGTTTTATATCGGGAAGCCTACTCGTATGGGCCCTTGAATGCCTCATGTTTCACGTCGCTCATCTTCCACGCCTAGTGACCTCCATGCCTGTTTCGACTTGGATCGCTACACCGCACTAATGTAGGTAACCAGACACATACCGAATTTAAGTCTAGGCCTTGGCGAGTAGTCAGGCGTGCCTAATCTTAGCATCACCCCAATGAGGAATTCCAGAGACGGGGGTCCCCTGCGACCTTTCATTGGGATGGGCGGGTAGCCGCTTTTGCAGGAGAACACGGACAGGCACAATCCACCGCGCATGAACACAGTTGCGCCAGGTTTCAGAAAATACCTACAAGTCAAGTCACTGGTTTCCGGTGGGTGCATACTCGTAGGAAGACAGCGTCTGTCTGCCTGCGCTGCAAGACAATGGGCTTGCTTCGTGACGAGGGATCAAACGGGCGACATTTGATCATCTTGGTGGAATTTGGAATGCGCGAACGTAAAGGATCAAGAACGCGAATTGCTTCAAAGCTTGGCGACACCGAACTGAGGCTCTCGGAGTTGGCCCTGGGGTGAACATGGGTCGCGTACGAATCCGCCACAAGACGTCGCACTTGAGGCAAGTCAAGCTTGATTGGGGCTTTAAGCGACCGTTGTGTTCCAACCGCGGCATCAGGACTGCAGGCTTCTCTGCACCAATAGAGAACTCTGGGATGTAGCCAGTCGCATGTGACTATACTGATGGGAGACGAGACTCTTGGCCATGTTCGCTGTATCATTGTGAATCACGGGAGGAGAGGCCGAGCCTATGCGGAAATGTCTACCCGGTTGTGTTGCAGTCGCGGCTAGATTTGGGGGCCACGCTCGGAGTCTCATGATCGTGTCGCGAAATAGGGGCTAGATAGGATGGTGAGAAATTCCCATGTCTCGCTTAACCAATAAGGTCCGAGGATGGCTTGAGGGACAAAGGCGACCCGGCATCCAGTGGTCATGGGGGCGGCCGGTGAATAAGTAATGACTTCGGACGGCCGGGGTCTCGCCCCAACTTCCAAGTCGACCGTCCTTCGCACCTCACCACTCCGCACACGTCTTTTCTTTTAAGGCCACCGGCCGGTTGAATCCTTCCGCGGTCCGGGCGAGAAGCCTTATAGAGGATGTTCTAAATATATGTCGTGCGAGACTTGCGTTTAGCTGTCGGTTCGAAACCGCGGCTCTGCGGCACAGTTGCTGTATTCCATATTTATGAAGAAAATGCTCAGGTAAAGAGGGCATGGCCTGGGGTCGTTTCATCATAATATACAACAGCAGGTGAAAAACATACGATGTATTAGGCATTGATGTGGCACAGTACTGTGTCCTCGTAGACGGTAAGTATTGTGATGTTTGTGAAGTCCTTCCAGTACTTGGGCAACCGATAGTCTCAATGCGATTGGTGAGCTTCATTTATTTTTTTTTTCGTTTGGCGATCATATTTGTTTGAGATGCTATACCGCGTTTAGGCAAATAGATGATGTGCTTCAACAAACCCATGAATTAGGAGGTAGTCAGTAAGTCCTAGGGCTGAGATCAGATTCAGCATGATGATCCTTCTTGTTTGTCTTACCCATTTCGTTCTTATCACACGAATTTAATAGCCAGGGCAAGTCAGATACTAGACAGTCCTGGGAGTTGCTCAGTTTCTATAGGATATGACTCTTGTTCCAAAGTGTTGAGTGTCTCTGCCATGCCACCGAAAGCAAACGGCAATAATGTCGACCTCACGGTGATATGTTTGGGATAGATATTTGTCCATTTGTAGATCCCCCTTTTCCGTGATCACACAAAGTCTTGAACTTGAGTTAACTTCGCTTGGTTGAGATGAGTACTCCGTGTTGTTGGTGCTGGTCGTACCTCGTTCATGAGCCCCATGAGACAGAACCAGCCGGTGATGCTACGCATGAGCCATCTTCATCTTGGCTCAGAACGACGTACTACAGTAGAGGTCTCTATTATTATACTAAACCTTGGACGCATCGAATAGCATGTAGCAACGCTTTGCCGACCCAGTTGTTGCTTCGCTTGTAGCTATTTAAACCGGACTGAAACTCCCCGTAAAGAAATTTGGTCAGTCTGAAAGCGAGTTGAGGCTCATAGCAACTAGACAGCAATACACGATGAACCTGATAGTCACCTTGATCAATCTCTACCTGTAATTTTGACCGATCGTTAAGCAAAGGCCTCTGCCTATCCCCCATAGCAGACAGAACACTGCAACTCTCATAAGCACCCAAGGGGTATTAATAGTCGTTACTCAGTCGACCTGATAGTATCTATGCATGATACAATTTTCTAGATACCTGGTAGCTTCTGGAAGCTCAAAGTTGAAGTTTTCTCTCTGAGAATAAATAGCGCCGAGATAGACCAAGAGTCATCTACTCCTCCAATAGATGGACGAAAAGACATTCATATGGACAGCTCTTTCAGCGCAAAGAAACAAGGTCGGTTTCAAAACAAAGTATCAGTCCACCTATTTCATGATGTACCGACGGTTTATGGTGCTCTCAACTCCTGTTCGGCTTCGGAATCTGTACGGGGAACAACTCCAAAGGCGTTGGGTGGTGGCTTTAAGGAGGTTATAACTTAACAATCGTGCGGTCTGGTAGAGCAGATCATCTCGACTCAAGCAAAACTAGAAAGAAACTATGCACCATAAGAAAGCTTGACTTTGATATCACCGTAAGGTGGTTATTCGAGCTACTCATCAGGCTTACAAGAGATCCTCTTCAGTTCGAAGTAGCCTGTCAATTTCTGACGGTCAAAAAGCAACCAACACCAATGACCTATACGTTTTATGTACGGTGAGTGCCCAGAAGACTGAAAGGGCGATCTTACACTACAAGGCAGTATATAACAACCCTGGGAATGACGGTATGGGGTCCTGCTTGAGCACGAGGGTTCGGCGATGTGCGCACATACTTCGTATAATACTCGTGTATTATTGGGAACCCACGTAAGTATGGGCACAAGAAGCCCTTTGAAGACATAATCCGGACTGAGGGTGACTGTTGGTATCGGAGGGCCATGATCGTGAGCTCTCAATTTAGATCATGATGTTGTCTACAGAGTTGATGGCAATTCTGACAATGCCGCCATGGTCTCGCATTGCACGATAATCAAGCAGACCAGTTAGTTATCTTGCCTACTCGAGAAATGAGATGCAGGTGAGTTGACGGTGAATTACCTGGCCTCTGAGGCAGATCTCTCGGCCGATATCTACGGGTATACACATGCTTCGTGTTCGCAGCTCGCTCGTACAAGATCCTTATCAGGATCATCACCTGGCAGAAGATAGCTACAAAAACCACGACGCATTTTCAAGTATTTCGGCGTTAGTATGCAACGCGTTGGAACTCGGAAGTCGAGTGCGACATCCGTAGGCAGGTAATCCGCATATGTCAGGCCGTCCAAACGTAATATTTGCCTTGGCTCGGGAGAGTCTAGATTCACTGATCACAACCTGTATTTCGTAGACCAGCTATTCTGTACCGGCGATTCGCAATCGTAGGGACTGCAGTAGGAACTGTTCCGTATGGAAGTTCAAGTTACTCCCTTAGTAGATTAGCCTCCGATGTATAGATGGACAACACCATGCCCGTAAGCCGGCAGTGCGGAAGTACACGTGTTCGCAAGAATTTCTAGGTATTATTCCGTACCTATCTTGACCAGTCTCCTCTGAAGATTCTAGAATCAGGCGGCGTTGAAGTCGGTTTTAGTCAATCCCGGGCCTCAGCCGTTTGGCAGGTTGTATCGGACCGAGATATCGCTCATTGATACCCGATCTCTCACCAACCTCCCGTTAGGACTCGTCGGTAGCTACCCCACCTACTCCGTACATGCTGCTTGTTGTGTACGAAATATGTATCTCTAATCCGTACGCATCTGTATGTTGATATGTACGAGATATGGATATGTATCCGTAGTTAGGTGCGTCTAGAGGATCATCACTCGGAAGCATTCCGAAGAGCTCACGGTAATACTTACTTGTACACCACCGAGTTGCGACCAAACGGGATTTACGTGTTGTAGTTGCGAACATGTTTGTAGACGACTAGACACAAAATCCATTGGCTACACCACGCCGACTTCGATGGCTTCTCGTACAACATGTACGTGGTTTCGGTTCTCGAATGAGATCGATCTCCCCTCATCTCATAACGAAGTTCAAGCAATGCAAATGATATCATTGTCCACAAGGGGGGGGTAAGGTGCCTGTCCAGGAACCCCGTTTTTAGTGCTGGTTGGAGCTTCGCCGCGGCCAAAGGTCCCCAACAACACCCTAGCGTCCCTTAGCTTCCAGGGCGTGGCCAATTCAATGGGCCAAACGGCCGGGAAACGGTCGGGAAATGTGGAACATCGAGCATTACCCCACAGCCACTTTGGGAGGCCACTTCGACTCTGGAAGTGCCCGCCTGGAGACTTGTCATATCACACACTCTATACCAAGTACCCCTCATGTACACCTTCCTACTTATATGTATACAGTGGTACACAGTACTACTCTTACGGATACAACAGTATATCCTTTACCTCCTAATACCTTAGTTACTAGATAGTACTTAGTCTCATACATAATAATACGAGACACGTACACCACTATCACAGAGACCTACAGATCAAACCGTGGTAGGTTTGGCCAGGCCCGACCGGAGAACCAGCAGGACCCGCAGCCCCAACCCCTTGTGAAACAGGAGCCTCATCCCCAGCCACCACAGTCAAACGCTTACCCTCCCCGTCCGTCGGACAATCGTCCCCAAGACGGACAACCCTACCAGAACAGGTGGCGCCAAAATAAGTGGCAACGTGATCGACCATATAAGGCCTACCTTAATGAACAAGTGGATGAACAGGAAGAGGGAGAATCACAACCCGTGTTGCACCAGGATGAGGACCCATCTTTCCAGATGGCCGACTTTGACACAGGCACGGGAGAGCCGGACGCCGAGGCAGACACCGACGACGTCGGCTTCGCAACAGTCTACCACACGGATTACGCGCCCCCCAACAATTTTATCTGTACCATGTGTCAGGCCAAGTTCCCCAGCAACAACCGCTTACACAAACATCTTCGTAAGGACCACGGCAAAATCCGCAAGGCTCCACTGGACGCCTTTCACGTAGCCTATATGGCCCATCCAGAGGACCCACCTCCACAAGTACCGGGACCTCACATCATACATAGCACATGCCCGCCAGAAGGCCTCGGCACCGGATATGGCTACCGGGTTTACAGTTACCTTCACTTTTACATCACATCTAACATTAACAACTTAGAATCCCAACAATCCGTATGTGGAGATACGGGCTGTTCCAAAACACTCGGCGATACGGAGTGGCTGCGCGCCCATTACGACCAGATCCCACGTCGTCGTCGAGCCACGCCCATCATCATGCGGGGCATAGGCACAGCAGTACACACCACGGATGAATATGTCCTTTTACCAATGTTTTTCCAGGGAATTTTACCATCGGGAGAGAAGGGAGTGGCATCGTTCACTCACGAGGTTGCCGTGGTGACAGGACTACGTGCAAACCTACTGTTGGGGACCGACGTGTTGGCACCGGAGCGGTTTGACATTTGCATGTCCCGGGGAGTCGCTGCCATACAATCCTGCAAGGGCCTTGAAATCCCACTGGACACATCCGCCAAGACTGTCCGGCAGCGGGTCACGGTGAGGTCCAAAGGCCGTCAGGCGGTCCAACCCAAGGCTTACGCCACCCTTAACGTATACCACGCCGCCCGCGAAGATGGCTGCGACCTGCTTTTTGAACCAGTCCAGTCCGATCTCCCAACATTCACCCTTTTGTCGGATGCCAATTTGTCGGAGATACTGGTGCGAAACGAGTCTACAGCAGAGATGGTAGTTCGGGATGACACGCTGCTGGGTCACCTAGTCTCCATTGACGAAGCGTGCACAGCCTACGCGATCGAGAAGGACCATGCCCCCGCTGCAGCTGAGTTCGCCATCCGCAAGCCTCCTCACCCTAACCAAGAAAAACGCACTTCCATCTTTACCCACCACGCAAAATTTACTACTAAACATAAACAGACCGGTGTCAATATTTACAGCGATCCCGCACAACCTGACCTAGTCAAGGACGTCTCTGCCCTCTTGGAAGAGTACGAGGCTGTCTTCCGCGACACTGGGTTCGCGGATATCCCGGAAGATGAATGGATGCGCGTCGAATTGAAGCCCGGTTGGCAACACGAGATACCCAAACACTGCCGTATCTACCCACTGAATACCGAGAGCAAGGAGGTCGTCGATACTACCCTGCATAAACTGGACAATACCTCCAAGATTTACCAAACCACCAAACAGGTCCCCTTCTCCTTCCCCGTCTTCGTGATTTGGAAGCCGGTTCACGCCAAGGCAGACGAAGTGGTGGACAAAACTGACTCAGGCCCGGTAAAACAGAAACAGGCAGGTCGCATGGTCGTCGACATACGTGGCTTGAACCGCATAGCACTCCAGGATGCCTACCCCATCCGCACACAAGATGAGATCATGGAACACGTCGCCGGTAAGGCTTACATCACCGTATTAGACGCCATCGCCTTTTATTACCAATGGCGCGTTCACCCCGAATGCCAGTCTATGTTTACAATCTCAACACACCGAGGCCAATACACGTTTACATGCGCCGTGATGGGATACAAGGGGAGTAACGCCTATGTCCAACGCCAGATGGACTACATGCTACGCAATACAGTGGCCAAGGCCTATTGCGACGATATAATTATCCCCTCAGAGACGGCAGAACAACATATCTCCGACTTGCGAGCAGTCCTCGCCATCTTTAGACAACGGAATATCAGTATTGGCCCATCAAAGTCATACGTCGCCTATCCAAGCGCGATCGTGTTGGGCAGGCTTGTGGATTCATTTGGAATGACCACTACGACCGAACGACTTGAGGCTATTCGCAGGCTCCAGTTCCCATAGAACTTGCGAGATTTGGAGGTGTTTATCGGTTTCACAACCTGGCTACGTCTACATTGCCCACTCTACGGCATCCTAGTCAAACCCCTACAAGACAGAAAAACAAACTTACTCAAACGGGTACAGGGACACCGAAATAAAACAGCACGACGCAACAACACCACCAAGGTGGCATTCACGCTGCCATCAGAGGCAGAGAAAACGGCCTTCACTGCCATACGTGACTCCCTGGCACAGAACATACAACTAGCCTTCTGTTCCCCAAATCGCCAACTCTTCGCCGATTTCGACGCGTCAGCAGACGGCATCGGTATTGAAGTCTACCACGTCAAGGAAGAATCTCTGCCAAAGATCATGGAAGGGGACAAAATCACAAAATACCCAGCCAGGGCTGACATACAAACCATAGCCTTCCTGTCCCGGCCCCTCACGGGCCCGGAATTGAAGTACTGGCCCACGGAGATGGAATTGTGTGGCTTCGTTTGGCTTCTCAAAAAGGCTCGACAATGGCTTAACGCAACGCGGGTCACACCACCCATCATTTTTACAGACTGCAAGGGCATTCTGGGACTCCATTCACGCACCGCCGACATTGCGAACTCCTCCGCAGCCAGTGCCACAAACAAGAAGATAATACGGGCACTTGAGTACATTAGCCAATACGACCTGCGTATACTGCATAAGCCAGGCAAGTTCCACATTGTACCCGACGCCTTGAGCAGGCTACCCCGGGACCCTTCCCCAAATGACCCCGACCATGACCATCCCGGAGGACTGGAAGTCTTGCCAGACGATAGGGAGGAACACTGGGCAGCACATTGGATTTATCAACAAACCCACGGACAGGAGGAACAACTGCCGCGTATCCTCCCACCACCCGAAGACCCCATCGACTTGAGTTTTCCATTGGGCACACCCCAAACCACAAACGGTCTGACACTCATACAAGTCTCACTCGAGTTCAAACGACGCCTACAACAAGGATATCTGGAAGATCCACACTTCCACAATATACTGGATATGTTGAAAGCACAAGCTTCACTTCCGCAAGCGAACAGAACTCTGCTATCATTCTACCTACAGGATGGACTACTATGGAACAAGACTGATTCATCAGCTGACCGACTCTGCATTCCCCGATCGTGCCTGACAGACTTGTGGCCACTGGTCCACGGCTCCAACTATATCAGCTACGATAAGCTTGTCCACATCTTGCAGCAATTCTGTATCCATCACGGAGCCAAACGATTCCGCCAATACATCGACACCTGCCCGGAATGCAGGATTCTCCAGCCCAGACGACACAAACCCTATGGTAGCCTCCAACCCATCCTGTCGCCCCCCTGCCCATATTATTGGGTCACAATTGACTTCGTCCTGGCCCTTCCAGAGTCCCTGCCACCCGACGCCTTCGACGCCGCCATGCCTGTAACCTGCAAGTTCACCAAACAGGTCCAAATTATCCCAGGGCGGAAAACCTATACAGCAGAGACATGGGGCAAGCTCTTGATCTCACGCCTGCTCCTCACCAATTGGGGCTTACCGCGCGTCATACTCTCAGACAGAGACCCCAAGTTCTTGTCAGCACTCTGGAAGGCCATTTGGTCCCAATTGGGAACACGCCTACTCTACAGTGTGGCTTACCATCCCCAGACAGATGGCCAATCCGAAATCATGGTCCAGATGATACAGTCCGCACTTCGCTATTATGTCCACTCTATGGACGATCACCGTCGTTGGCCAGAAGCACTTCCCCGCCTACAATTCGAATACAACAACTCTAAACATGCCACGACCGACAAGACACCAAATGAATTGACGCTGGGATTCTCACCAGCAGGGGTCACGGACGTCCTCACAGCCCCCCAAGACCACACCAACCGCCTGGCCCTACTACCATCCTCCCGAATCGAGGCAGCAGATGCCATAGCCTTAGCCTCCTTGACAATGAAGAAATACTACGACAACCGGCATCAACCAAAATACTTCAATCCCGGGGACAGGGTATACCTCCGCCTCCATCGCGGCTACAATATACCCGCCACCGCCGTCCTAGGATCCAAACTCGTACAACGATACGCCGGTCCATTCAGAGTGCTGGAGAGAGTCGGCCCACTGGCCTATAAACTCGACTTCTCAAACTTCAACACCAGAATACACAACGTAATTTCCATCGACCACCTTGAACCAGCGCCATTCGATACATTTGGACGCCAACTCCCACCAGTTGGACCCATCAGGGCATCTGACCACGCACGGGAACGCATTATCGACGCCAGGGAACATGGCTCACTGGGTAAACAATACTTTACAAAATACGTCGATTTGGGACAGGAATTCAACGAATGGCTCACACCAGCGCAATTGGGCGCGGACACAAGACTTATCACCGAATATGAACAACGATTGGGAAATACCATGTAACCACTCACTGCGAGGACGCAGCATTTTTCCTTTCTGTTGGGGGCAGACTGTCATATCACACACTCTATACCAAGTACCCCTCATGTACACCTTCCTACTTATATGTATACAGTGGTACACAGTACTACTCTTACGGATACAACAGTATATCCTTTACCTCCTAATACCTTAGTTACTAGATAGTACTTAGTCTCATACATAATAATACGAGACACGTACACCACTATCACAAGACTGGACTGTACAGTAAGTTTTGCGCATGCCATTGGTAGAATCTCGCACGCTTTCTTGATTCCGTATTAGTGTACGGATTACGGAATACAGTGCTCAGACACCGATCGCCCGTACTGTGGGTATCTGTTCCGTGAGTTACCAAGGCCATCCGTACCAGAACGTGTCATTGGTCAGTGTCTGGCTTCCTGTCCGCACCTCTGCCCGCACCCTTATTAACTTAGTAACACGTACCTGGTACTTACTGCACATCGACATGTCCCCGGGATAAAGGGAATAGAAGAGGTATCCGGTACGTTCGTCTTGGAGACGAACACCAGGATTTCCCGCGCCCCCTCTTCTATACAAATTTGTATGAAAGCTCTCCCATCCCTTCTTCTACCTTCCACCTAAGAAACCTCTCGTCCACTGTCGTTTTCCAGGAACACCATCCATTTGTTCATAACTACTAGCACTTAGTATCAAAATCTAGTCAAAATGGTCAAGGCTGGTGAGTTCAACGTCCACAATAATTAAGGGTCTCCCCCGATCCCGCCAATCCCACGCACTCGCCGGCTGGGTGAGCACGATTGCGCATGTTCCGCGTGCTGCCGGCCTACGATAGGTCCAAAGGCGGCATCGAATAGACCTTGTTGGCACATTGCTAGAACCCGTGGGCCGGCACAGCACATGGCAATCCATGCTCCTAGCAGCGGACTCTAACCAAAAAGTCGCGCTCGCTCCTGTTCCTGGACATCAAGGTTCCTCCTTGACTCGCCTTGCAAGGAACGATGCCCGCTCCAGAAGCCTTTCCCCAGTCATTTTGCGTCCATGCTTTGCTATAGAAGTTGAGCCAGTGCTGATGAAGCTGTGACTGTATAGTCGCTGTCCTCCGTGGTGACTCTAAGGTCACCGGCACCGTTACCTTCGAGCAGGTCTCGGAGTCGGAGCCCACCACCATCTCCTGGGACCTCACCGGCCACGATGCCAACGCCAAGCGTGGCTTCCACATCCACACCTTCGGTGACAACACCAACGGCTGCACTTCGGCCGGTCCCCACTGTATGTCATAGCCGTCGACAGACCGCGGATTATATAGCATGGCAGTTCAGCTCATCAACGTTTAGTCAACCCCCACGGCAAGACTCACGGTGACCGCACCGCTGAGACTCGCCACGTCGGTGACCTGGGCAACATCGAGACTGATGCTCAGGGTAACGCCAAGGGCTCCGTTCAGGACTCCCTCATCAAGCTGATTGGCCCCGAGAGCGTTATTGGCGTAAGACCCCAACTCCCTTCCCCTCTTTATATATGCTGTGTATATTGGGTCGCACAGAGAGCCCAGTGCAGATATCGTTGTTAACTTGATTGGATGTATAGCGCACCGTCGTCAGCCACGCCGGCACTGACGACCTCGGTCAGGGTGGCAACGAGGAGTCCCTCAAGACTGGCAACGCCGGTCCCCGACCTGCTTGCGGTATGTATCAAGCATTCCATGAATTCCACGTACGCATGCTTATCTTTGTTAGGTGTCATTGGCATTGCCAACTAGATTGTGCAATCAAATGAAGCTTGGGCTGAGGGAGCGGTACCTAGGAATCTATAGCTCGCCAAGTAGCCAGAATTCTTAGCAAATTGATATCCCAAATTCCCTAGTAAAACAAGATCAGGACCGAGCCCGAGTCATCCGTGCAAACTGCTTAAAGTGATCATAAGTAGACTGCTGCAGCTCTGAAGAGCACACACATGTAGTCGAAGACATGCACATAATTGTTACGGAGTACCTGTCCCCCAAAGATATACCTGATCCACCAAGGGATGGGAGGATTGAGACCTACCGAGAGATGTTTGGACTGATTGATGTTGTAAGCACAGCTCAACTTGAAAAGAGGCAGTGGATTCGTTTTCTTCACTTGAATCCTCGGACTGCACTCGTAACGGTCCAGTGCGTGAATACGGGAATTGCCTGGGCAACGCTCTACGAGTAATCCGGGGCAGTAGGGACCTCGGGTAGCAGGTACCCGACGTACCTCCCTTAGGTACCTACATCATTACCCCGCTATGACTCTGGAGCTGCGAAGTTCTCAAGCAGGTTTAGCCCGAGTGCGAACGTTTTAGCGTACCGTTTTGTAGGTGCCCAGGTCCCAGGTACGGTTTCAGAAGGGACCTCAGGTACCAAGGTACCACCGAGACCTCGACACTGGCGCACAGAGCCTTCGGTGCCCAAGTACCAATCGAACTGCAGTTCGCTCTCAGGACCGTGACCAGCTGTCGAGCACCTGCCTGCCAATCAATGACCGCAATGTATTCTGTACCTCTACTTACCCGACAGCTTCAGGTGGCCTCATTTCTTTCTCCACTCCAATCGTGAAAGCTGTCATATTCAAGCTCGCAGCACTTTCCTCACGACCTCTTTCTCGTCGCACATTGCATCAACTTGATCCCGTGTGTAGTTTCCTCTTCGCACACGTCCCCATCCTTTTGTTCGAAGCTTTCGAGCAGTCACCCGCTTTCGGTTGCGCATCCTTTTCGGTAAGTTTGTCTCTTCAAGACTCTATTCCCTCTTCGGTCCATCGCCCATCCATTCCTACTGGTATGCATCAACCTTGCAAGCTATTCCGCACCTCAGAGGCCAGCGCTCCTCCTTCCAGCCTACTAGTGGTAGTGCTGGGTGTGATCGCTCCGAGTCACGATCGCAACAAGATCCTCCCCAAAAGTCCAACTACGATACAACATTGTGCAGCGAGCACCCACCGAAAGGACAATCGCTTATTGCCGTCGCCGTTTTTTTTCGGACTGGTAATTGGCATTGGCCGACGACTGTGCTTCGCAATCCGGAGCTCTATTCGGTCGAGTATTCCGTACCCACGGTAACCCGCGCGCCTTAGTGCATTCACCCATGTGATCAACGGGTTGCATGGGTGACTACTGCCTATTATCCGTTCCCTCAACGTCTACCTATTGCGTACACGCCTCTCGTCCACTGCGCCAGCCTCTACCACACCAAACACTCATTCATTATCTTACCATCTCGTTGAGCTTACCGTTACCCGAAGTGTGCATTGAGTACATCAGGAATTTTCTGCACTCACATCCCCCTTGCCTTTTCTGTTCGCAACACTACACGCGACTCTTATCCGTGAAACTGGACATCATACTAACTCACGGCAGGGACTTGCGAAAGCTCTAGTTTCTTACAGTTGCGTCTCTTCAGATCACAGAGTTGCAGAGACAAGATGGCAAAGCAATTCTATGCTAATGTGAAGTCTGTTCTGAGTGGTGACACCCTAGTGTTGGCCAGTCAGAACAACCCGAATGCTGAGCGAACCTTCTCTCTGGCATTCGTCACTGGTCCTCATCTACGGAGAGATGGCGATGAGCCCTTCGCCTTTCAGTCACGCGACTACCTACGATCGTTGACAGTTGGCAAAGCCATTCGATGCACAATCCTCTACACCGTGCCATCTACCGGTCGCGAGTACGGTTATGCTGAATTGCAAGACGGCACCCAACTACCCAATGAGCTCGTCAAAGCAGGATGGCTCAAGGTGAGAGAAGATGCTGGTCGTAAGGAGGAATCCGAGGAGACGTTAGATCGACTCGAGACACTCAAGCAGCTGGAGACCCAAGCCCGGAGCGAAAGTCAGGGACTTTGGTCGGCTGCCAGTGGTGTTATCAATGTGTCAAATGACATCGGATCCATCGACTTCAACCAATGGAAAGGTCTGTCAGTGGATGGAATTGTCGAGCGAGTTCTCAGTGGAGACCGATGTCTCGTTCGTGTGCAGTTGTCAGACACTCATCACCTTCAGGTGATGACTCTGGTGGCCGGCATTCGCACCCCCGCTACAGAGCGCACCAACCAGTCCACCGGCCAGACCCAGCCTGCCGAAGAATTTGGCAATGAGGCGCGGCAGTTTGTTGAACAGAGACTTCTGCAGCGCAATGTCAGGGTGGAGATGGTTGGTATCAGCCCGCAGGGACAACTCATTGCCTCCCTCCACCATCCTCGCGGCAGTATCGCCGAGTTCTTGCTGGCTGATGGATTGGCAAGATGCAACGATTTCCATTCAACTTTACTCGGACCCAAGATGGCTGCACTACGCGCCGCTGAGACAAGAGCACAGGCCGCCAAGCTCCGCCTGCACAAGGACCATGTAGCTAAGACTGTTGGTGGTGCAGCCTCCGATATGACAGTCACAAAGATCATGAGTGCCGACACCATCTTCGTCCGTACTAAGACCGGAGAGGAGAAGCGGATTAGCCTCAGTAGTGTCCGTGGACCCCGAACTGGCGAGCCATCCGAGGCTCCCTTCCGGGACGAAGCCAAAGAATATCTGCGAAAGAAACTCATCGGCAAGCATGTGAAGGTCTCCGTAGACGGATCTAAGGCCGCTACTGATGACTTTGAGGCTCGGGAAGTTGCTACAGTTACCGAGAAAGGAAAGAACATCAACCTTGCGCTCGTGCAGGATGGTTGGTGCTCAGTCATTCGCCACCGAAAGGATGATACCGACAGGGCTGGCAATTACGATGAACTTCTTGCTGCTCAGGAAGAAGCAAAAGACAAGAAGAGAGGTATGTGGGCGACCAAGCCGTCGAAGGCCAAGACCTTTGTCGATGCTTCAGAGTCGGTACAGAAGGCCAAGCTACACTTGTCGACTCTGTCACGGCAAAAGAGGATCCCGGCTATCGTCGACTTCTGCAAGGCTGGTTCCCGATTTACTGTTTTGATTCCCCGGGAAAGTGTCAAAATCACCATGGTCCTTGCTGGTGTTCGTGCTCCCCGAGCTCCCCGATCCGCTGGGGAAAAAGGCGAGCCTTTTGGCCAAGAGGCCCTGGACTTGGCCAACCGCCGATGCAACCAGCGTGATTGCGAAATCGATGTTTATGACATCGACAAAGTAGGTGGATTCATTGGCGACCTCCTTATTAACCGAGAGAGTTTCGCCAAGATTCTTGTGGAGGAAGGTCTTGCCCAGGTTCATCAGTACTCTGCAGAGAAAGCCGGCAATGCCACTGAGCTCCTAGCCGCTGAAAAGCGAGCAAAGGAGGCTCGAAGAGGACTGTGGCACGACTGGGACCCCTCTCAGGAACAGAACGGAGACGAGGAGGCTGCCGGCGCTGAGGAGTTGGCCGTGTCAGAAGCCACTGACAAGAAAGCTGCTGATTATCGCGAGATCGTCGTCACTAATGTTGATTCGAACGGTAGGCTCAAGATACAGCAGGTTGGCGCGGGCACTTCTGCCCTTGAGCTTATGATGACTGAGTTCTCAAGATTCCACCTGGATTCGAAGAACAACCGACCTCTAGCCAACCCTCCCAAGGCAGGTGAATACGTGGCTGCCAGATTCTCTGCCGACAACCAATGGTACCGAGCCCGTGTGCGGTCCAACGATAGAACCGCCCAGGTCGCCGAAGTTGTTTACATCGACTACGGTAACACCGAGCGTATCCCTTGGTCCAAGCTTCGCGCTCTGGACCAGCCCCAATTCACCGTACAGAAGCTCAAGGGACAGGCCATGGACGCCGTCCTCTCTTTTATCCAACTCCCTACTGCCACCGACTACTTCCGTGAAGCCCGAGATGTCATTGGCGAGGCAGTAGATGGCCGCCGCCTGGTTGCCAGTTTCGACTTTGTCGACACAAAGGAGGGTCTCAACTACGTCACTCTTTTCGACGAGGCCCGTGGTCCCTCTACCACGTTTACTGACTCGATCAACAGAGAGATTGTCTCTCTGGGCTACGCCATGGTGCCCAAGAAGTTGAAGGCTTGGGAACGAGGCCACGCTTCCGAGGGTGTCCTCAAGATCCTGCGAGAGGTTGAGATGCAAGCCAAGGCCGAGCGACGCGGCATGTGGCAGTATGGTGATATCACCGAGGATTAAAGCACAAGGCTGGCATTCCCACTCTTGTGAGACCTGGCCCAGGTTTCTACTGTATGCTCCTTTCTTCTAAGTAGATAGGGAATTAGGTATGGACCGGGATGGCGTCTTTCGGTGAAATAGGATTCTTTTCTGCATCATGGGGTACTTGCAAGCATAAGCATCATCGGGACGGGGGGCGGACATATCGGCGGCAAGGGACGCGACTTAAATCCTCATCGTCTTGCAGACCAATAGCAGACTAGAAGGTACTAATGTAGATCAATGCATCACATGTGCATCCGTTTCATGGTTTCTTTCAAATGGACTTGATAGGGTTCAAATAAACACCCATTCGTAGGAGATGTCTGGCGTCAGTATTGGGGATGTTGAGCTACCGAGGTTAAAAACGTCCCGTCGTAAGTCGTTACAGGAGGCACCATGCTATGCTCCTTAAGTCCGGAATGAGCAAGTCTCAGATGGGGAGTCTCGGACGCCGCTCGAGAAGACATAAGCATCGGAGCGATATAAGGTAATCTTTACCTACGGAAACCAATACCTATTACATGGCGGTTTCCTCGTGTAGGTATTCCGTAAACAAGTCCCAGTCACAGTCAGTCACGGGAAGAGGGAGAAGCGGCAGCGGGGCGTTATTAATGGCGCCGGCCTGGTTTTCCTGATGAGTTCACAGATTACCAATCACCGGATGACCGAAGGCCCACGTGATCAGTGTGCTGCAAATGCCACCGATTTACGGCAGACGGAATGCACTAGCAGATTCGGTGGTTGTATGTAACTTGTATGTGTATTTCGTAAGACGTGGGTTTGGGGGGCTTGGGAGTTCTCGGCGGTCATGGTCCGGAGTTGTTGTATGACTGATGGAGGGCTATTGCTCTGCTAATCGGTAGGAACACAGACAGACACTTACGAGTACGGAAGCCAAACAAGTTGCGACCGCACTCGTCAGTCCTGAGGTGGTCACCGTGTAACAGACTAAACCGCAGGCAACGGAAGCGAACAAGGATGGACGCCATTAGTGATATGCTTAGTAATAAGTCCGCCACGGAAAAGGTAGGTCTAACAGTTCAGTGGTGGTGAGCGGCGGTTGAAGTCTGGTTGGAGCCGTCACCATTCTTTCACCCGGCATTCACCGGCCCACTTATGAATCACAGTGCGAGGATCGGACAAACCAGCTCGACAGCTGCCCCCCAACAATCTCGGCCACTTACTTATATGGAGGTAGGAGCTCTCTATATATAGGGAAGTCGCCTTTCACATCCTCTTCTCACCCTTACAACAACGACCACGACCCACGAAGACACCATCTTCACTCCATTCACCACCGATCTCTTCACAATTCCAACCCCGATTCACCACCATGTCTAACTCTCTCGACCAGCTCAAGGCCGCCGGCACTGTAAGTCGCGTTGCTTGATTTTTGATTTACCCCTCATGGCAGCAAGAGTTGCCCCTCCATGCATTGTCACCGTCATCACGGGCGGCTCGGACTCGCTTGAGTTCGCAAGGATCGCCCTGCTTGTTTCGCGAGTCTTGGGACCAGAGCTTGACTGACATCGACTGTGATGCATAGGTTGTCGTTTGCGACTCCGGTATGTCCACGGTGATGTCGGGATGAAAAATCCCCTCATCCGAAGCTTACGCCCGGCCCTTATTGAATCATGCCGGATTTTGACTGACACGTTTCTCCTATTCTTCTTTGTATAGGTGACTTTGCCAGTAAGTCTTACATCTCTCCTCGTCTTTTGCCTCCTGAACGACCAAGATGCTGACGATGACGTAGCAATCGGAAAGTACAAGCCTCAAGATGCTACCACCAACCCTTCCCTCATCCTAGCCGCCTCCAAGAAGCCCGAGTACGCCAAGCTCATCGACAATGCCGTTGAGTACGCCAAGGCCAAGGGTGGCAGCGTCGATGCTCAGACCGATGCTGCCCTCGACAGACTCCTCGTCGAGTTCGGCCGTGAAATCCTCCAGATCATCCCCGGCAAGGTCTCTACCGAGGTTGACGCTCGCTTCTCCTTCGACACCAAGGCCTCCGTTGACAAGGCTCTCCACATCATCGAGGTTCGTGGTTTTCTAGCGAATGCGCCCTATGCATGTGGTTGTGGGCACCCTGTTAACATATTGTTGTCGAATAGCTCTACAAGCAGGCTGGCGTCTCCAAGGACCGTGTCCTGATCAAGATCGCCTCCACCTGGGAGGGTATCAAGGCTGCCGAGATCCTCCAGCGCGACCACGGCATCAACTGCAACCTTACCCTCATGTTCTCTCGCGTCCAGGCCATCGCCGCTGCTGAGGCTGGTGCCTTCCTCATCTCCCCCTTCGTCGGCCGTATCCTTGACTGGTACAAGGCCGCTACCAAGAAGGACTACTCCAAGGAGGAGGACCCTGGTGTCAAGTCCGTCCAGGAGATCTACAACTACTACAAGAAGTTCGGCTACAAGACCATCGTCATGGGTGCTTCTTTCCGCAACACTGGTGAGATCACTGAGCTTGCTGGCTGCGACTACCTCACCATCTCTGTAAGTGAACTGGTTCCTGACTTCATATGAGCTCGACTCTGATGGCTAAACGTTGAAAACAGCCCAACTTGCTCGAGGAGCTCATGAACTCCACTACCCCTGTTCCCCAGAAGCTCAACGCCTCCGGTGCCACTTCTCTCGACATCGCCAAGAAGTCTTACATCAACGACGAGTCTCTCTTCCGCTTCGACTTCAACGAGGAGCAGATGGCCGTCGAGAAGCTGCGTGAGGGTATCAGCAAGTTCGGTGCTGACGCTATCACCTTGAAGGACATCATCAAGGCCAAGATCACTGCTTAAGTGACTCTCGCCGTTGCAGGTGAGGATCGACAGGGGACGTGGGGTGTAGAAATCTTATGACGAAAAACAATATCATGACCCAAAAAGAGGACAAAACATCAAATCCGGCTCTCGAGGCGAGCGGGATTTCATTTGTCTATGAAAGAAATTTTTATTTTATTATCGATGGATCGCCGTGGTACAATGAAAGATACCGTGGGGAAAAATTGGGTTGTATATAGTAGGCGGGATACCTACACTCATGATAGTGAGCCTATCTAGAATGAAAATTGGCCGAGATATCTGCACGAATTACCAGGTTGACTTCGGTCTCATGTGGCTTTGATTGTGACCCCTTTTCACATGCATGCTCAAATCTATACACACATTGTCTCACTCATACTAGGAATTAGAGACATACATATACTATTGCTTCAGGTATCTTCGGTAACGATTATCATATAATACAAACCCCCAAAAAACAAAAACTGCAGTTTATACACTCTGTTTGTTTCCTGCGATTTCCATACAGGAGACACTGACCAAGTGATGACGTATTCTGGCTTTACTCTTCTTGTTGCTGTGACTGATATACTCCTTGTCCGCTTCTTCTTGCTCGTTGTCATCGAACTCATCATCATCATCGTCAATTGTCTCGTCGCCCTCTTCATCCCCTTGCGCGCGCCACTTGGCCCCACGCGCTTCGAAGATGATACCCGTGAGTGCGCGGTCCTGTCCACATCCACTGTCGAGTCCGAAAGCGTATTCGCGCAACTTGACGCCCATCTTGGCGTCGTGGCCGTAGATCACGGTCGTAGCGGGGTCTTTCTCATCCGAGGAGGATGTTTGCGCCGAGGACCAGACCTCGGCCCAGGGGATGCCGTCTCGGGAGGGGCTGGGGATCCAGGGTTTGGATTTCTTGGGGTTCTTCTTCTTGTCCCCCTTTTTCTTCTTGGACTTGGAGCGCGAATGGCCCGGGAGAAGCGTGCGCATGTTCATGACGGCTTCGGGGTCTTGCGATTCGAAGGGGATGCCGGGGACGAGGCCGGCGTGGACAACGACGACGTCTTCGCCGTATTTGGGGTCGATGGGTCCGATGCGCAGGATTATGGGGAGCTTGGATATCCATTTTCTCTGAGCCGGAGTTAGACTCTTGGCTGTTTCTAGGTCGGATTTCCGGTTTTCGGTGTCCTCTTCTCGCTTTTCTTTAATTTCGTCCTGTTCGTGGGTTGGAGATGCGACACTGGGGACGACTTTCTGGGTTTCGCTCTCGGTCCTGCCATCGGATAACTTGTCTGATACCCCTATTTTCTCCTCAGTGACCTCGGTAGAATCATCACCATTCGTATGCGCTCGGCGCTTAGACGTGTAACGCTCCCAAGCCTTCATCACCCTGTCCTCGTGATTTCCGCGCACAGCGAATGCGCCAATCTCCATCGCGAACGCAATAACGCCTGCACTGTCGGGTCCTTTATTCACCATGTCGCCAGTGAATACTACTGTATCGTGCGAAGCCGAGTACTTGGCTTTTCGCAGGAGCGCTTTCAGGGACTCCAGGTGACCGTGAACGTCGCCAATTACGATCAATCGCCTCGATTCGCCCGGCGATTCAGATGGAGGTTTGGGAAGCAAAGATGGGGGTAAACTTGATATTTGCGGGTATGTCCTCTCTACATGATCGGGTTTTGTTGTTACTGTCGTCGCTGTTTCGTTGATCGCAATTGTCATACCGTTGGCGACGTTGGAGTTGTTAGACTTGTCTGTACTTTCCGTGACTGAGCGAAAAGGGATGGTCAATGAAGGCAGTCTGCGGTGGATTTTGTCACTGAGGAAGATGGCGCTCGCGATGCAGACGATCGATGCGAGGATGAGGATCAGAAAACGGGTTCGTGAGCGTAGAGGATGGTAACGTTGCTGTTGCTGTTGCTGCTGCGGCTGTTGCCGGTATGATTTGTCGTCGGCCATCATGATGTACAGCGAAATTACATTGTTTCTTAGGCTGATAGGTAGATCAATGAGGATAAAGAGAAAAACCTATAGGCTGGAACAAAAAATCCCAGAAGGATGAGACACCGATTCGGTCGCTTAGTCGGCATCTTCCACGGCCGCTCGTGTTCTTACGTAACAATGGCGTCATGAAGCTCGGGCTAACGATCAGAACTGCATAGTCCGCCCGTGCTAACTGCCTCTGGCTTAGTGTATCTGTTCGAAGGATCCACAATTGAAACCCCCCAAATCGATCTCGCGATCGTCAAGAGCCATAAACCAGGGGCAGTATCCGATCCAGTCCGGCGAGCTCCGCGGGCATGCGAGGGAATAACGAGCGCCGAAAATGAACCGGTCCGTAACACGATGCGCACAGTGATAAACAAGGTACCCCCGGCGCCGATTGCTCGAGAACCGATAACGCTGGTGTATTCACCAGGCATCCTGGCCTTCGTAATGCGAGACTTCCTGATCGTGTAAGAGCAACTCACTAAGCCGTCCAGTTGTGCTTACATCCGGAGACTATGTGGAAATAGCAGTCAGAAGTAAGCAAACCTCTCGGGTCGCAGGCGACGGGTTTGCTCTGTCATATACTTGCCTACGTCGCTCGGAGCCCGGTCAAGTAGACAGACATCTCATAATCAGTCAGTATCTCAATGAATGGAGTCGCTGAATACCTATAAGAGAACATGAATATCCCAAAGGAATATGTCCAGTCAGGTTGTCTCGCGAACGGCTGACGGTGTGTTGCTATATCTGCCTCGTGGATGATAGCATGATAGCACCCTGCAGTCGCAACAAAGCATCAGCAACAATCTGAAAAGTTGAGAGTCACAATCCGGAGCCATCTTCTGCTTCTATCGTCTTGACAAGGACATAGCAGACCCGGTAGATGTGTTGGAAAACGATGGTAAGTATTTGCGCAAACTCCTAACGCCGCCCAATGCATGAACCAAATGATGAACCGCAGTCGTTGCGACGCTCTTCTTGGTTATCTCTTAACTCGTACAGTCTAGGATGCCGTCTTTCTTCCCATTTAATTCTTTCCTTGCTGCTCGGCCTGCTGCTGTGCCCGGAGCTTCTCGTTTTCAACCTCACGCCAGTCTCGCGGTTCGGGCTCGTTACCATCGGTGTGCCGGGCGGTGCCGGAGAATGCGGTTCGGCCGGCGTACAATTGGTAGCTATCGCCGGACTTCTCGGCGGTCTCGAGGGTCTTGAAGGTAATTGGCTGGTTTCCGCGGAAGCGCTTGCGCATGTCGATCATGCCGCGGCGGCACTCGCCGAATCCCTTCTTGAGCTGTTGGCATTTGGTCGGCAGCGTCTTAACTAATGGTTCGCGCAGGCACTCAGCAGCCGTGTTTCGCTGGACCATGACGCATTCAGATTCTTGCAGGCATTGCGCCAGTGCAGCTCCTGTTGGCAGGGAGATGAAGATTAGTCTAGGCTCCTTGCCGTCTTCCCTGGTGGGCTGCTCGTTTGGAGTAGAGTGGAGGAGGGAGGGTATGGATGGAATGGTCCATGGCTGGCGAACGAACTTATTTCTTTACAGGAGCTCGGCATTTTTATGACTGATCTGTGTTGCTCTGCTGGGACAGCTTGACGGCTGGGGAGAGGAATGTGTCGAATGATGGTAGGTTAGCCGTTCTGCCAAAAAGTCTAGGCGGGCATCAGGGATTCTGTGTCGTGATTGGATTGATGATTAGCCCCGATAAGTGCATGCAAGGGTCGATCGCACGCAGACATCAGTGTGGGCACACAACGGTCAACCTGCACGGTTCATTACGTAACCGGCGATACGGTTGACGAATCGAATTCTTCGAGCTGGGCTTGTTTTGTTCGATTTGGAGATGGCAAAACACGGAAATTCACAATGATTGGACGTGAGTATTCTGCATGGCATGAGGGACGGACTCGAGGAATGCTTCCGTTCCGCGATCCGGACAATGGATGCAGGTTACCCGGCGTGTTGTTTTGTGTCGTGGCTTGTTTATGACCTGTCCACGACAGACGGGGCTTCCCATTTACACGTGTAAGTATCAGGTACTTCTGTTGTCATGGTTTCTATATATCTTACAGGGTAGACGGTACTTGCATCTTCGTTAGCTCATAACACGGATAGACACACTAACTTTAGTACTTACATAAAATAAATGAGGACGTGATCGGATAGGCACCGCCAGTTCAGTTTTGCATGTGACATCACGCAAAGCCTAATACCTGTACCGACCGGACCTGCTTCGTACCTAAACGAGCTTCATCGACCTCCCAAGTTCCCACCTTATCACAACCTAATAATTCTTGCATTATTGCATTTCCCGTGTTGAGCTCGAGCTCCGTCCCGCCTCCGTTCCCATCGTTGACAGCCAGACCCCTAGGGCACTGCTAGAGAGAGAGACTCACAACTCATCCGTCATCTGTCATCCTCCATATGGGCCTTTCCACCCTTCCCCATCCTGTTAGGAGCAATGATGATCCAGCTGCGATATTGCAGTGTCAAGCTACCTATAGCATCCTCCTCCTGATCTGAATCTTGACCAGATAGATCTAGGCAGTCGTGCGGAAGGGCTAGCCCAGCATGGCGCTCCCCTTCATAGGCCGGCTAAACCCGTTCGTCCCGTCCGACGTACCATCGCGCGCCGTCCTGTGTGGCTGATATGGTGACAGAATCGAATATGTCGCCTTGATCGGCTCGTTCTTATTCGTCTTGCTTGAAGCCTTCATCCGAATACTGACCCTCGCACTTCGTATGAGACCCCGTTGCTACGTCCGCTTTCCGCTTCAAGACTTGTGTCTTACTGACTTGAACGTCTGTATACAGCGACATCGCTCATAGATCTCCTCACTGATGCGTCCCGGCGCGTGTTCAATACCATAAGCTCACCAGCTCATAAGAGAGCTGAAGAGCGGAAGCATGGTGCGTTATCATGAAGCCTCTTGGACAAGTCTGTTCGGCTGTCTTTCTATCAATCGTACTGATGTATTCTGTCAGCCATTTCAACCTCGATCAGAAATGCCACCGACTTTGTTAGCATTTGCGCTACTTATGGATATACCGCCGAGGAACATGTTGTGCAGACCAAAGATGGATACCTGCTTGGACTGCACAGGTTAGCCTGGAGAAAAGGTGAAGAGGAAACCAAGGTCAACAACGGCCCGTCCAGCATAAAGAAGCGCATTGTCTACCTCCACCATGGGCTCCTGATGAACAGCGAGGTCTGGGTCTGCCTAACCGATGAACAACGATGCTTGCCGTTCGTCCTGGTTGAGCATGGCTTCGATGTCTGGGTACGTCGACTCTCTCTCATCTGGTGGTGTAATATTATATTTTCATTTGGAGTTCGACATGACTGACACCGTGATGTAGCTGGGCAACAATCGCGGGAACAAGTATTCCAAGAAATCCATCAATTGCTCGCCAAACTCGACCCGGTTTTGGAACTTCTCCATAGACGAGTTTGCCTTTCACGATATCCCTGATTCGATTCAGTATATCCTCGACACCACGAATCAGCCCTCGCTATCCTATATAGGATTCTCTCAGGGTTCGGCGCAGGCTTTTGCCAGTCTGGCTATCAACCCTAAGCTGAACGATCAAGTCAATGTCTTTATTGCGCTCGCACCGGCCATGTCGGTTCCCGGGTTGCAGAACAGTGTTGTCGATGCCCTTATAAAGGCCTCGCCTCAAGTCTTGTTCCTCCTCTTTGGTCGGCGGTCGATTCTGAGCTCTGCCACTACATGGCAGAGTATCCTTTACCCTCCCATTTTCATTAAGGTGATTGACATGGGCAACAACTTTCTCTTCGGCTGGAAATCCAAGAATATATCCGTCAGCCAGAAACTGGCCGCGTACCCGCATCTGTACTCCTTTACCAGCACGAAATCGGTTGTGCATTGGTTTCAGATCATCCGTAATAAATCATTCCAGATGTTTGACGACGATCTCCAGACGGCTTTCGGAATGGCCACTTTGAACAAATATACCAAGGTTGCCAAATATCCTACCCGCAACATCAGAACACCCATCGTCATCGTATATGGTGGAAGCGACTCCTTGGTGGATATCAAAGTGATGCTGAGGGAACTACCGAAGCGAACCGTTGCTACGAAGATTCCTCATTACGAGCATCTGGACTTCCTGTGGGCTCGTGATGTCGACGCCCAAGTTTTTCAGCATGTCTTTGACGCCCTGGACAACTTTACTAATGCGGAGGATACGTTAAAGGAGTACGAAAGCTACGCACGTGCAAGGAATAAGAGCTTGACCGCTTCAGCAACATTCAAGCAGTGAGTCCCTTCTCCCCGTCCCTCTACCGTAATGAGTGCCTCTTCAATTTCTTACTCTGGCGGCTAGCGTGCGTAACAACAGCGATGCTCCGGATTCTGACAGCACCTCGGTCATGTCCAATGGCCAGGACAGCAGCAGCGATCCTAGTCGGCAACATCAAGCACGGGAAACACTTCTAACACCTCTCGTTATTCCAGAGGAACTCTCACCACAACATCCACATCCAACACGCCCTTACACCCGTACCATCACTTTCCTTGGCCAGAACGGCGTCTCAACCCCCGACAGACCATATGCGAAAGGTCCAGATAGCGTATGTACATCCAAAGCAACAACTCACATGGATCCCATGACACCGTCTCCTACCCCAGGCAAGCTGCCGCCCCGACGCCGTGGTAGTGCCACGAGCAACCTCAGCATTGACTCGCCTCGGAACGGTTGTCGAGGTGGTATCAAGATTGGAATTTCTCAGCCTGCGGGCAACGTAATAACAACCAATGGTGGTGGCGACGAGTTACCACAACAACATAAGAAATCCCCTTAATATAGTAACCAATACATACCGGGTTCTACCCCTTTTACCAAGCTGTCAGAAAATCGTTATGTGCATAGTATTAGGTTTGCGGGACTCGGCGCTCGTTGTTACTGCAGCATTTGTACTACGGATGTTGGGCGTTCTATCGATTCCATGGTGAACATTTATAGCTCTCTACCTCTTGTTGACTGCGAGTATCAGGATATGGGAAGAAAGATCGTTATAGATGTATTCGAGTCTCCTTATAATAGCCTTATCGTAACAGAGTGGGTAGTACACACTCTGCTGTAGTTAGTCAGAAAGGAGTATACCAGCAGGCCTCATGAGCATTCGAAGCCATTCGTCTAGTCACGTACAATACCATGTCACAACTTGTGTCTGCCATCAACAGCTTATATGAATGCTGATATTCATCATTACTGATTAGAAAGTACTTTTGTGCCAACTCCTTTGCCGTCAACCTTCCTCATGAGACCTCAACTCCTTAGATACCACCACCTCAATCTGACCCCTTGAAAATCCGCCGTATGAATGCATGTAAAGACAGTCATAATTCATAGCTTTTGGAGAGCACAAACCTTGCTATTGATCATTCGCTCATACCATCCAAACTTGAAAGGCAAGAAGAGATCTCAAGTAATATTCCGCACATGCGTATCAAAGATCTCACTCCTCCATCCCTCGGCCTCGAACTCATGAACCCTGCTCGCCCTCTCAGCTTCCTCGTGCCAGACCTTGACAACGCTACCAGGGGCATAGACTCCCTTAAAGATTCCCCTGCCAGGTTGATCCACGCCGACACGAGCGTACAGATCCGGATCCTCCTCCGGTAGGAGTCGTGCCGTAACAGCCTTGATGAACGTCCACAAATCATCCGGACTAGCGATTCTTGTAGCGCGCAAACGCTCCCTGGCGTATAGCAACTCTCTGTTCCCTGCGTGGAGGAAGTCACTGATTCCCTTCGCGAGCTGCGTCTCGATCGTCTTCCTCAGGATTGGACGCAATAGGGGCTTAATTAGCCAGCCTAGCCAGGTGAACTTGCTCTTGCGCAGTGTGTAGTTGAACTTATGGATAGTCACGCGTACGCCGCGAAGCGTTAGGATTTGCTCTAGACGCTCTCGACAGACTTCCACTTCGAAATGGACGTCGATGCCGCGCTTGTCGAGAGCAAAACTCGCGATGCCTTCGTCTGCTAGACGTAGTAGACCGCTGTGCGCACGAAGCCAGAAGCCGACTTCGTCTGCTCGGACGGAGAGGCCGTCTAGTTTGATGAGCATGAAGTGCTTGGTGCTTGCGCGTGTTCTGAAGCGTGCCTTGCGGATTTCTACGTCATTGTACATCTCGATCTTGAGGCGGTATGGGAGAAAGGATGTCTGGTTTACTGTGGTTCCGGGCTCGATGATGAGATTCTCTAGTAAAAGATCGAGGGCCGGGGTGCTGACTTCCAGGCGAGGTATTGGGATGTACTGGATGGCGCTGATCAAAAGAGGGATGAACACGCTCAGTGAATCCTGGACCAGGTCCTGGTTGATAGGATTGTGAGGAGGGGACAGGATGGTGAATATGTGGAAAGTAGTCTTCACGAGGTTATGGACGTCGTCATCCTTGATCACGCTCTGAAATGTGATAGAGATTTGCTGCAGAAATTCGTCGATATCGTGTCTTAGACTGGTCTCTGAACCGACCTTCTTGCTCTTCTCCCTGAGCTCTTGGAACCTCTCCTGAGGGTGGCTGAGAAAATCGGGATCAGTAAGGAGCTTTTGCAAGCTGTCTCCGACTTGCTGCATCAAGTCCTCGAATTCGGCATCTTGGTCCTTGTGCGCCACGACCTTCCGGAGACGCTCCTCACACTTATCCCATTCCGCTTCGTCACCAAAGTTCTTGACAAACCCCCAGAGGTTACCCAGTGCGCGATCGGTTTCTTGATTCTCGTTGACGTCGGTTTGAGCGGCCTCTGCAATCTCTTCCGCAGCGCGCGAATAGACCATAGCATATCTTTTGATCAGGAGTGTTAAAGTCGAGACCGAATCTGAATAATCCTTGCGTTTTCTCAACTTCAAAACAGTTTCTTGGAGGCGCTTTAGTAGTGCATGGCCCTCGTTGCCTGATAGTTTGTCCCTCACGTTCTCAGCAGCAGCATTCGCTACATCGCCGCCGCTCTCTGCAACCACCTTAGCAACATTCTGAACCTCCTCCTCCAAATTCTGGGCAGAAGGAGGCTTGCCATCAGTGGCTTGTTGTGCGACTCGATCTTGTGCTGCAGGCGATGGCCCAACCTGTCTCGCGGCTTGATCGGCGGCGTCACGCAATGCGAATGCAGAGTCTTTAAAGATTTCCCTGCCAACAACGGTGAGATCTCTGAGGAAAGTGCGAAACTCGGGGTTCGTGAGAAGCAAGGATCCGACCGTGCGCAGACTCTGATAGACGGCAGCTGTATCCGCTTTGGCCTTGACCTTCTTCGCCTTCGCGCCAATCTGGTCAACATCGAGGGATATCCTGCTCTTGGTGAGAAACCATATCAGGTCCTGGATCTGGTCCTTGCCATTTTTGTTGTTTAGGAGCACAATAAAGTGCTGGAGCCACTGCTTGATCAGGCGCAGAAGACTGCGGCCGGAGCTGGACAGATCGGGATTGTCGGGATTCAGAACGTCACTGGCCAAGAGAGTACGAAGATTGATGACGGCCTGTTCGGTGCTGGGCATATATC
This sequence comes from Xylariaceae sp. X167, assembly GCA_028637775.1. Taxonomy (NCBI): domain Eukaryota; kingdom Fungi; phylum Ascomycota; class Sordariomycetes; order Xylariales; family Xylariaceae; species Xylariaceae sp. X167. Next base: position 33,844 of record JAJFDK010000028.1, on the reverse strand, counting down.
CCTCTGCCAGAGCACGGTACATCTGGTAGCTGTGAAGCTTCTGGGCCAGCTCGCGCTGGAGCCGGGTGTCTTGCTCATATTGAGGAAGCAGAGGCTGTCGCTCGGGGTCTGAATCCCCCCTGCGCCAACCAAAGCACGACGAGAACATGACTGCAGATGGTATGACTATGATGTGTATCTCCCTCTGCTTTTCTTGCGTGTTGGTATGGAATACCTATGCAGATAGACTTGTGTCAATGCAGCGCACCTGTCTACGTGCGTGAGGCCGTGGTGACTGTGCAGTGTGAACTTGACCAAGGGACCAGGGACTACGTGCTGGATTAAAATGTTGAAATAAAGAAAGAGTACACGGTTGAGGGCTCCTCTCGTGCTCTCTCGTGCACGAGTGTCTCTGGTGAAATATCGATGACGTCGCCTCCCATGGCCTTGGTTTCGCCCTTGGCCGGTCTTGCTTGCGATGTGAGACACGGTATGCACGACCCTGAGCACTGTGCAATCAGTCTGTTCTTTCTCTGCCGTGCGTATTCCATATTCCGTATTCCGTACGGATTATTCAGTATCCCATACGGCATGCACAGCGTGTACGGGTTAAATGTTCAAGCAGGTATTCCATATCGCATGTTCCTCCTAGCACTGAGTCGGCTGCACTCGGCTACTGTCACGATCTTTGTGGGAAAGAGTTGGCATTTGACTATTACCAGGTCACTATCGTCTACTTCACGACGAAGCACAACAAGTCTTCTCTCATGACCACAACGGCGCGTACTTTTGAGGCTCTTCATCTTCCTGGCCAGTGCCTATGCCCGTGCCTATCCGGAGCTTCATGTAAATTGCTGTTGTAGCCATAGGCTGCTCAGCTATCCTTCGTTGTTCCTTTTTTCCTTTTTTTTTTCTTTTTTTCCTTTCCACCTTACGCACTACATTACTTCCTCCTCTTTGCCTGTAGATGTGCCGTCTCTCTTTTGGCTGTTGCTGACGAAGATCGGTCTTACTTCGCCTGTACCCAGTAACTTGCGGCATGCTTCACGCGTAGCATGAACGCTGACAATGGGGGTATCGTACATCGGTGGCAAGTAATATGATACCGACTCCGCGAGCCCTTGCTCGATTTCCATCTGCAAACTCCGTAAAGCGGCCATGTGTTGTTGGGCTCTGGTGCTACTTTGTAGCCGAAAGCCATGCAAATCCATGTATGTACATGGGGACACCGCGGTCAAGTATGCGATGGACGACAGGGAATAACTACTACGAGGAGGTCGACACGCGCGACGGATGAAGCTGTATGTGAGCATACTACGACGTTACCTATACGATGCTAGAATCCAGAGAGAGAACTTTGGATTGGTCGCCGAGAAAGTCTTGTCGGTGCTTGACGATCGCCTTCGTGATGCGATCGAAGTCTTTGATCCGTTTCGCTTTGAGGTCATTGAGCACTCGCTTGAGACTTTCGATGAACCTGTCTCTTGTCTCGCCAGTGAAAATATCCGCACTGCCGAGCTGTGCAATAATCTCAGACTCTAAAGTAACATGTCTCGAGTTAGTCGCTATCCAACAAGACAAGACGGGCTCCCAAGAGAGAGAGACGCCTTGCGAAACGCACAATAGGGACTGCTTGCAAACTCACCCGCCACCATCATGGAATCAAAATGCTGGTACTCGCAATTGGGTCCCTTGGGGCAGGACTCTCCAGCAAGCACCTTGGGACACAGTTCGCGCATCGGATCGATCCTAGCACTAAAAGTCATGGACTTAAGGCCACCTGGGACCTCCTCAAAGTACTTTGGGTGGAATCTGAATGCACGAAAGTAGGAAAGAGGACTCTTATACGACAGTAAATCCTCCACTGCTGGCGTGTTGCTTTGGTTTTCCTGCGAAGGAGTCAGTAGGGGGGGCTCCTCAAAGATGCGGTTGTTTACTTCGTTGGCTGTAGTAGGCTCTGGTTCCCGAAAGTTCTGAACTCCTGACGCGTGGTTCGGTCTTGTCTCTCTCACAGCGTCATTAACGACCTAGCAATTGGTGAGTTCATAGTCGCCAGAAAAGGGCAAGTTGTTCATTACTTCAGTGCTCGTCTCCTCATCCATTTGAGCGTCGTTTAGCTCGGTACTCAGACTCGGTACAGGTTCATATAACTCGTCATCGTTTGACGGCAGCTGGGGAGCGGATGGGCCCATGGGCAAAGTACCTCCGTTTACCCCATATAATTGTATGCTTGACGCAATACTGGTGACAGGGAGGGCCGGTTCTTTTGAAAGTGAATCAATCGTGACAGGCTTAGCAGTACGCTCTGCAGCAGTGTCCAATTGGGAGGAGACCAGCCTAACTGGGCCGGTACTCTCTAGCGGTCTTGGGGGACCATCATCGATGAGACCCTGAGTATTCGGGCAATCGTCGGCAGCAAGAGCAGCGTCGTCAGTGCCAGTCATTATACTGTCGGTAAATACGGCGGCTTGACATGCTTCGTCGTTGCTCAGATCCGTGCTCGTGTGTCCATTCTCAATGGTCGATGACAACTTCTTAATATGTGACGGTGGCTCGGTCGAGTGCTCGTCACGATGTAGTTGCTCGATATGAGACGGGGTATTTTGTCCTGAAGAAAGCACTTGTGCTGTCTCGGAATCCGTATTCGCAGCAAGCGACGGCGATCGCTTATCATCTGTTACGGTGAGATCCGCCATCTCAACCGTGAGTTTCTGCCGTTCGTCCAATGTCGCCTGGACCTCGAGCTCCAGTCGTGCAGCTTCAGCAACGATCGTTCTAAGTTTATCCTGCTTTAGCTTGAGCGCAGCATCAACACGAGGCAACTCGTAAGTCACGATTCTATCGCGTCTCTCGTGGATTGCTCTTCTCTCGTCTGCACTGTCCTCGTGACTTCTAGGCGAGTCGAGTCGCTGCAGCGTATTCGGACTCATGGGGTTAGGTGAAGGCTGGGCTGTGGCTTTCTTAGCGGCCTTCTTGGCCTCAGCTTCAGCTATGAGTCTTTTGGTTGCTTCGATTTTTTTGCGCAAAATATCAATTCTAGTTTCCGGAACAGGTGGCGTGGGGGCCAGACTTGAAGAAGAGCTTGATTGCTGGCATTTGCTTGCACCGTCAGAAAGTGGAGGGAATGCAGCTAGTGCCTGAGAAGTAGGCGCGGCACTGGTATCTCGTATCGGTGACAACTCATCTACCGGTGAGCCAATGTCCATTTCAACATCTTCATCATCGCTGACATCGATGATTAGCGTTTCGTTCGTGCGGCTTCGTTTCGGCGTGCTGAAGCGGGGGGTATAATTGTCAAAATCAGACGCGACAGGCCGCTTCACGCCCCGATTCGGTCCCTGTGCTGGGTAATTCAGGGCCAGGGGTGTGAAAGACAGGCCGGGAATGCTCTCATCCCCGGAGTTGCATCGGGGCCCACCAGGTAAGGCCTGACTTGCGTTTTGCTGAGTAGAACCGACTGGTATTGTCTTGGTATTTGAGGCGCCATTGCTGTTCTTACCGGTTGCATTAAGATCCACAACCGTTGGGGATGAAACAGTGGTGCTCTCATTTGAAGCTAACCGAGCTTTGTCTGCAGCCATTTGAGCTTGTTGCTTCTTAAGCGCCGCAAGCTTCTGCTGTAGAATAGCATTATTCTCGGCCCTGGTCTTCAGGGGAACTGGTGGCGTATTTACATTCGATTTGGGTCTCACCGACACCACAGACTCAGCGTGAACCGACACCGGAGGAGGAACAGGCAACGGACCAGAAGCGGTTGTGGGCGGCTCGTCAGCAGGATGTGTTGCCGGAACAGGCGCTGATACTGCTGCAGATACTGACGCAACAGGTGCTGGAGGTTGTGCAGACTGTGCAGTCGTCGCTTTCTGTCCAATGGCAGCCAGCTTACGCGCAATCTTGTCCTTGCGCTCCTCCGCCGCAGATTTTCCTGAGACATTGGCCTCGGTGGTCGGCTCTTTCTCAGCTTTGCTATTGCGTTGAGCAGTATCCAGTAGCGGCATTTGGGACTTCGGTGGTTGCAAACTCTGTGACTGTAATGGCGTATGCGACGGAAGTGTTTCCATAGCTGTCGACATCTGTGAACCACTCGTAGCTTTGCCGGGAACGTTAGTGGTCTTGGAGTTGGGAACATCCAAGCCTAGCTCCTTGAACAGATGCTGTACAACGTTCTCGTTCACTCCTTCGTCGATATAGTCCGGATATCGGACCTTGTATCTCAACAGCGCTAATATTGCTTCTTGTGCCTTCTTCTTGGCTTCTTGAACCGCACTTTTTCCTTCTAGTGACGAGGAGCCGCTAATGCCGGTATCAGGTATGGGAATCGGAAGAAGCGAATCAGACTGAATCGTTGGGTTGAGAGACGCGGACAAAGGCAAGCCTGTTAGATGGGGGGCTTGAGAAGATGCGAACGGGTCAGCAGCTACAAATGTTAGCCTAGCCCGCACCTGAGAACTCGGTATAGAATGAACAAACCTTTATTATCTCGAGACATGGTCTTGGCGAGGGATCCCTTGCGGTGGACTTCACGAGGGGAGAGATAGGGCGAGTAGGAGCCTGACCGATCGCGGTCTGGATACGATGGTTCCCATTCGTCATCCGGATAATCCTGCTCTGCAGCTGGTCCGTCATTAGTTGCAGTTTGCGCAACGGTCTCGCCCTGGGTGATAAGCGGATCATGAGGATCATAGATTGAAGAGCCATCGCCAATACTGGATTTACGGCTGTCCATTTTGTTAGAAAGTTGAGTAGATCTAGATCTACTCTCAGGTACGACATAGGAAGCTCCATTGGTTGGGCCAGGATCGTAAAGATCTTCGAACTCGCGCTCGCACTCACTCAGCTCGCCTTCCTCGAGGACATCAGTGCGCGATGTTTTATCTGGAAGATGAAGCGGAAGAGGGGAGACAGGGTGCTGGAAGGAGGGGCGTGGTGGAAGAGTGGCGGCAGATTGTTGATGCGCTGGAAGATACGCATGGGGTTGCGAACCGTGTCCTAGGACAGGCATCGGCGGAACCCATGCTGGGGTTGCAACAAAAGGTACCGTTGTCGAAGGAGGCGCTTGGCCTCCGAGTGCCAACCCCGGGATCCGATGTAAATTAGACTCAAATGCGCTTGTGCTCACAGACGCGTTGTACTGTATGAGAGGTAGGGCGCCGCCCTGATTGGTGTAGTAGGGCTCCGTTCCAGATGGACCGGATGAAGGAGGGTTTACAGGAACCCCATAAGGCCGAAACTGCCGGCCATATTCGTTAGGAGGTTCCGCCATCGTGATAGGCTTGTCGATTCGATCTAATGAAATGGAAGCGGCCGATCGGCGATGAGATTCATCTGACGCCGGTCCCAGTCCGTGACGGCGATGAAAATGCAAGCCCAGTTCGGACAAGGCTTGTGTACAGATGGTTAGCGAAACGAGATGAGCACTATATGCCGTGCTGTCACAAACGTGAAGACCCGGTTGGTTTGGTTGAACCAGAAAAGTTTGCTCTCCCTGTGCCAACCACTGCGTTCATTCCAGGCGAATGGATGGTGGAGTCGTGATCATGGGGCAGTTGAGTGGCTATGCGTGAGCGTGGGCCAGATACACGGGACCTACTGAAGGCACAAAGGTGCGTGACAGGTACTGAGGCAATCCGTGTCCCAGCTTGCACGAAGATGTCGTATAAAAGAAGATAAGAACTAGGTGATGGAAGGTGCTCTGAAGGGACAATGTGAGAATGGGCGAACGCCGCAACGAGTGAAAACCACCAGCTACAAAGAGGACAGTAACGTAGGCGAGTTTCGCAGGCCTTAGCGGCGTGACACTGTTGCAGTAGTAGAAGAACGGCGACGTGTATGAGGCGTGGGCGGGTGCGGGTGGGTTGGGTTGATGAGGATTAGTGATTTGCGTGATGCTTGCTGTGTTCCGTACGAAGTGCAGTGCATGCAAGTTTGGTGTTTGGACGGACGGGTTGAGAGATGGAAGCGGTCGTGTGTGGGCTGTAGGAATGGTAAATTGACTTCGTCGGTTTGGGTAGCGCCAACAAAGACTCCGGCGGGCTAGGTACAAGGTACCTCGACGGCAGCCCAGACAAAGTACCGAGAGCTTTGATGCTCTGAAGAGTCCCGCTGCAGGTACCTGTAGTTTGGCGTATGTTACGTGCGAGCTAACGTACTTCGGAAGCTTTATAGTGACACTTCCGAGGTCAAGGTACCCGACACAACTTGTTCCCGCTTCATTGAGTACCTGTTGGACCAGCTGTCGGTCAGCTGCGAGTATTACATAATTAGCCAGATGCCCCACAATCGAAACAGCCTGGCACTGCGTACGAGTGGTAGCTACCTAGGTACGGAAAAGGAACACCTACAAGTACCTTCATGGCAGGTACGACGTAGATCGGTGGAGGTACCTAGGTAGGTGCGAATTACCTACCATAGCTACGAGTACAGTAGGTACCTAGGAGGGGCGTGGCACCTGCCTGGCTTCATTGAAGGTGGCACCTAGGGGGTAGGAGCTACGTACTTCCGAGTACGCGTTTGGAACAACCTTGGAAGGAACATTAGGTCATTGTTTATTTTCTTCAAGGTTCATAATGAAAGGCAAGGAGAACTTTACGTGCAGACGGATATTTGAAGTTCCCTCTTGGATACAGACAGTTGCAGTGATGTCCGATTTGGACCTACAATTAATTCGCTGTGTCCATACCTAGGTAGTTGGTAGCAAGAACCTACCTACCTATCTACGGATGTAAGTACAGTTGTCCCATACGGTAACAACAAGCCTATGAGGTATGCCAAGTCACTATTATTTACTTTGGGGCTCGTTGCTATGTGCCAATCCCCTCCTGTGTGTGTGCCTCATGCCTTATTAGGTCCACACGGCGGGTATCAACAACTGCTGTTAACAGTTGCTCCGTACGGCCACTACGAAATACGGACCTCCAGCTGCTTGCTTTCACACTACACTAGAATACCTAATCTCAAGACATTACCTACCCCCTTCAACAACGAGTCCTGACCGACAGCCCTAATAATTGTTTGCCGTCCTTTGCTATTGCTCTTCTTTCCCATTTCTTTACTTTGCTGTTGACTCTACACCAGCCCTGGACGCGTGCTGCGCGTTTCGTGATGGCATTGCATCTTCCTTGCAACCATATGGATTCTCCCTTCGACGAACTTGACCGTCAGACCTAGTAAAGAACCGAATGTAATATCTATTGAATCTGATATTCCAGTACTGCCGCCACCATGTCAGTACGCAACAATCCATTTGCCCGCATGGGCTCCCCATCCCCATCGCCGGGTCCGAATGGCCCAAGTGGCAGGCCTAAATCTGCCATACTGGCCTCGCCATCCCCGTTATCGAGCACGACGACCTCTTCACAAACTACACACCAGCGCACACAGTCCCACAACACCCTGTCTACGGCCGTAGTGCCTGTCAACGGCCATGGGCCGGGGCCGCGACAACAACGTGTCGACTCGAAGAGCATCCCGCCGGGGTCTACCACATTTGCGCCCTCTTTCATTAAGACCGAGGACCTGAGAAGGAGCATCGATGTCGTCAAAGGCATCGAGGGCGAGAATGACTTCTCGGGAAAGAGATATGTCTGGCTTAGGGATCCGCAGGCTGCATTTGTGAAGGGCTGGGTCGTGGAGGATCTGGCGGAAAACAGGCTTCTCGTACAATGTGACGATGGCAGCGTAAGTATCGACGAAGCGTAGTCTCAGGGGTGTTTCTCTCGGCTAACCCTCTTCTTCAGCAACGTGAGGTCGACAGTGAGAGCGTAGATAAGGTCAACCCCGCCAAGTTCGACAAAGCGAACGACATGGCCGAGTTGACCCATCTTAACGAGGCGTCCGTCGTTCATAACCTTCATATGCGATATCAGGCCGACCTGATTTATACCTACTCCGGCCTCTTCCTGGTCACCGTTAATCCTTACTGCCCTCTTCCGATCTACACCAACGAGTACATCAATATGTACAGGGGCCGGAACAGAGAAGACACCAAGCCGCACATTTTCGCCATGGCCGACGAGGCCTTCTGCAACCTCGTCAACGAGGGCGAGAACCAGAGCATCTTGGTTACCGGCGAATCTGGTGCCGGAAAGACAGAAAACACCAAGAAAGTCATTCAGTACCTTGCCGCCGTGGCTCACTCCGAATCTCCCACGAAGAGCAAAGGACAGCATTCCCATCTCTCACAGCAGATTCTTCGCGCGAATCCTATATTAGAAGCATTCGGTAATGCTCAGACTGTTCGAAATAATAACTCTTCCCGCTTCGGCAAGTTCATTCGCATTGAATTTACCCCCAATGGATCGATAGCCGGCGCTTTCATCGACTGGTACCTGTTAGAGAAGTCGAGAGTCGTGCGGATCAACCCCCAGGAGCGCAACTACCATATCTTTTACCAACTTCTCGCTGGCGCTGACGAACGGATGCGACGAGACTTTATGTTGGACGGACTTGGCATTCGTGACTTTGCCTATACTCGCGATGGCCACGATACTATCGTCGGCGTCTCGGATTTGGATGAGTGGAATTCCTTGCTCGAAGCATTCAACGTCATGGGTTTTTCCGAGCGCGATCAGGACGCCATCCTGCGTACTGTGGCTGCAGTTCTTCACCTGGGAAATATCTCGGTTTTGAAGGAAAGCCGCATGGCCGATCAAGCTCGCTTGTCGCCAGAGTCCAAAGCGGTTGCGGCTCGCGTCTGTGATCTGCTTGGCATACCTCTCGAGCCCTTCCTTCAGGGGCTACTACACCCCAAGGTCAAGGCGGGCCGGGAGTGGGTGGAAAAAGTGCAGACCCCTGAGCAAGTACGTCTCGGGATCAATGCGCTTGCCAAAGGTATTTACGAGCGTGGCTTTGGGGATCTGGTCAGCAGAATCAATCGCCAACTCGACCGCAACGGCCTAGGACTGGATGATTCTCACTTCATCGGTGTTCTCGATCTCGCTGGTTTTGAAATCTTTGAGGAAAACAGTTTTGAACAGCTGTGCATCAATTACACCAACGAAAAGCTGCAGCAGTTTTTCAATCACCACATGTTTGTCCTGGAGCAAGAGGAGTATGCACGAGAAAAGATCGAGTGGAAGTTTATCGACTTCGGTCGTGATCTCCAGCCGACGATTGATTTGATTGAACTGTCCAACCCTATCGGAATCTTCTCTTGTTTAGACGAAGACAGTGTCATGCCCAAGGCCACGGACAAGTCGTTCACGGAGAAGCTGAATTCGTTGTGGGACAAGAAATCTACCAAGTATCGTCCTTCCAGGCCTGGTCCTCGTCACGGTTTCATCCTCACGCATTACGCTGCCGAAGTCGAATATTCCACCGAGGGCTGGCTGGAGAAGAACAAGGATCCTCTGAACGACAATATCACGCGCCTGCTCGCCTCGTCCACGGATGATCACATTGCGAACTTGTTTGCCGACTCCGCTGATGAGGGCAGCGGCAACTCTCGGAATCGCGTCAAAAAGGGGCTCTTCCGTACGGTTGCCCAGAGACACAAGGAGCAGCTGTCCTGCCTCATGGCCCAGCTTCACTCCACGCATCCGCACTTCGTCCGATGTATTCTTCCCAACCACAAGAAGAGACCGAAGCAATTCCATGCACCTCTTGTACTGGACCAGTTGAGGTGTAATGGTGTTCTCGAGGGAATAAGGATCGCTCGAACCGGCTTCCCCAACCGACTGGCGTTCAGCGAGTTTCGGCAGCGATATGAGGTGCTCTGCAAAGACATACCCAAAGACTACCAGGAAGGTCAAGCAGTAGCATCGCTCATGCTCGATAAGCTGGGAACGGATAAAACACTCTTCCGCGTCGGTCTTACCAAGGTATTCTTTCGCGCCGGCGTCCTTGCAGAGTTGGAAGAGCGGCGTGATGCCTTGATTACGCAGATAATGTCTGAGTTCCAATCTGTCGCTCGCGGCTACGTCCAGCGCCGAATATGCTTCAAGAAGTTGTACCGTACCGAGGCGACTCAAGTCATTCAGCGCAACTTCAACGTCTACCTCGACCTGAGCGAAAACCCGTGGTGGCAACTTCTTATCAAGATGAAGCCGCTGCTGGGACCGACGCATACAGCCGTGGAGGTGAAGAGACGTGATGAGAAGATACGGGAACTGAACGAGAAGATGCGGCAAGAAACCGAGAATAGAACACGCTTGGAAGAAGAGCGCCGCAATTGCCACGCCGAACTTATGCGAACACAACAAATCCTCGAGAGCGAGCGGGCTTTGGCGCTGGACAAAGAGGAGATCTTCAAACGCCTCCAATTCCGAGAGATAGAGCTAGAAGAAGAATTGAAAGGCGCCATAGATGATCAGGAGAAACTGGAAGACCAACTTGATGCTCTCCTTGATGCCAAAAAGAAGGCCGAGCAGGATTTCGAGCAGTACAGGTCGCAGCTAGAGCAAGCTGCCGGACTCATTGCCCGGCTTGAAGAGGAGAAGTCGGCCCTCAGCACTCGGGCTACGAGTATTGAAGCTGAGCTGTCGGAGCTTTCGAAGAAACAGGCGGACCGAAGCGCACAAGAAGAAGTGCTAGAGGATGAGGTCAAGATGCTGCAAAGTCAACTTTCTCTCAAGGATCGGAAAGTACGGGATCTGGAAGGAAAACTCCTGCAGATCGACCAAGATGCGGACATCAAGTTTGCTGCTGCCCAGAAAGAGTTGCAGGCAGTTAAGATGCGCGAACAGATTCTTTCCCGGGATAACCGTGAGATTCAGCAACAGTTGACGCAACTCACCAAAACGTCCACCGAGTTCGAGGAACTAGTCAGGAAAAAGGAGAGCGAGTTAGTCCTTTTGCGAAGCGACAATAAGAAGTTTCAACTGGACCAGCGCAACTTTGAGGATCAAAAGAAGGCTTTGCTCGCTGAAAAAGAAGATACGGCGAGTCGTTTGCGAGAGGTCCAAGCCGAGATGGAGGCCATGCGTTCTCAGCAGTCTCAGCTGCAGCGTGAGGCCGAGGACGCCAAACGAATACTCCAGGCCCGACTTTCTGAGGATGCGCAAGCAAACCAGCACCGGGAACTGCTTGAGTCTCAGATCAAAGACCTAAAGAGCCAACTCTACGAAACCCAGACGGATCTCAGCAGGGAGCGGCAATCCAGAGATGATGTCGCGCTTCTGTCAAAGCATAAGTACGAGGAGCTGCTTCAAGAACACGAGCAAATGAAGGAGGCCAAGATTACTATAGAAAAGGAGCTTTACCTTCAGCAAGACACGATGCGGCGCACAATGGAGGCGCGTACCACGGCGGAGAAGGAACGCGATGAAGCCCGCGATGAGATTCGGCGACTGCGTATTGCGAAGTCCCAGGCCGAGGAAGCACGTCTGGATGCCGAGGAGGCGGCTGATCGTCAGGCAATACGCATCGCCCGCGAGCGAGAGGCCCGACTACAGACAGACCTAGACGCAACGCAAGAGCGGCTCAAATGGTACGAAGAGGAGTGTGAGAAGCTCAATCGTGAAGTCGAGGACATGAACAAATTCATGATTGAATCGGGCGAGTTTGGTCTCAAAAACGACCAAGAAAAAGAACGACTCGAACGAGAACTCGTAACCGTCAAGGGCCGTCTGGCCGCTTCCGAGAATGACAACCGAGCTTTGCTCAACAAACTGCAACAAAAAGGGCTGGAGATAGCTCGTTCTACTTCGAGAGCGACGGAGGCCTCCAGGGGACAGATCATGAGCCTCCAGCGCGAGAAAACGAGACTCGAGGAGGTGCATTCGAAGCTCAACAAGCAGCTCGGTGATTCTTCATTGAACGTCGCCGCACTGGAGAAGAAGGTGGAAAAGTTGCAGCTCAACCTCGAGGACCTGAACCATGAAATAGCTCGTGAGGCCCAGTCCAATCGCAACGCGGAAAAGGCATCGTCGAACTACACGGCTCAACTGGCAGAGGCCAACCGAACCATCGAGTCTGAACGCCAGCTCAGAACGCAGGCTCAAGCAACGATCCGCACCATGCAAGCGACCCTCGACTCACGTGTCAAGGAGACCGATGAGCTTCGTGCTCAAATGCTCAGAGTTCTCAAGGCCGTAGATCCTGAAATCTCCGTTCCGAGCCACGTCGACGGAGCCCATGACAAGATCATGAGTGAGAACTTCGACATGGTCCGCAAAATCGAGGAGTTGCAGCAAAACTTGCGAATTCAGACAGCTGCGCGGGCCAACGCAGAAGCACAACTGGCAGAGAAGCGCAACACACGCGCCGAATCCCCGACCAGGCAGAAGCTGGAAGACATGCATGCTGATGAGGCTCCTCTCAACGGTTCGCCCACACAAAGACGTGCTAAGCTTCTCGCCAGACACTATTCGAATGCATCGACACCGGCACGCCGTCTTGGAAAGGAGAATGAAGTCGTCTCGGACTCTAATAGGTCTGACCGGACTGCCGATATTCTCAGCTTCAACAATCGCCAAGACCTGAAGACCGAGGTCGAAGAGCTGCAGAACCAGCTTCAGTTGACACAGATGCAGAATCGACACCTCCAGACCCAGCTTGAGCGCTCGGCTGCCTCACGCGAACTGAATCTCGACGACGCGCCATCCGCTCGCCGCATCCAAAAACTAGAGAAGGCGAACAATCGACTCCACGAGATGCTCGATGATTCGACAAAGAAGGTGTCTTACCTGGAGAAGTCCATGCAAAGCGGCGAGCTGTCTCTGCGTGATATCCAAGCTAGGTCTCACGAGGAGATTCTCGAGCTGCTCAACAGCCAAGAAGACTCTCGGCGGTCTCTTCTGCATAGCCACAACGATCTCATTGCTGAACTCACGGACATCAAGGAGCACTACGACAAGCTTCGGCATGATCGGGCCAACCTGGAGGTGGAAGTGCGGGATGTGAGATCGGACTTGCAAGAAATGACGGCCGCCAGAGAACAGGAGGCCTCGAGCCGCAGTCAGCTCTTGCAGGAGTACGCCGACCTGCAGATACGGTTGGATGAAGAGACGTCCAAGTTGGCAGATGTCACTTCGAGCCTGGAGGTCTACAAGGGTCGGGCCGACGAGTACTTTAGCAAATTGGAGCAAGCTGAGATTGCCGTGTTGAAGGCAACCCGAGCTGAGCAGTTCGCCAAGGCACAGGCGAAGGAAGCAGAAGAAGCCTACGCAGATATCATGTCCCAACGGAACAAGTCGGCCGGCAGCATGGAGGACCTGCAACGACAGAATCAACGTCTGGAAGAGAAGCTCGAGGACATCTCGACGGATCTGGAGGCAGCGATGCAGGCTAAGAAGCGCCTGCAGCACGAACTCGAAGACTACAGGAACCAACGGGCTATTGACCTCGAGGATAAGGAGATGAGCATGGAGCAGACACGCAAGAAGTACCATTCGGAGTTTGCCAGTCTGACCAAGGACCTGGACTTGGCCCGCGAGGAGAAGCTGTACAAGCAGGTTGAGATAGCCCGCCTACGAGAAGAGCTCGAGGATCTGCGTTCCAAGTGGGACGACGAGGTCTTGAACAGCACCACTTGGTCCAAGGAGAAGTCTCGCCTTGAAACCACGCTCGCTGACGTTATAGCTTCTCGAGACGAGGCCGTCAACGCGCACAACGAAGCGCAAGGCAAGGTAGTCTCGCTTCTCTCACAAGTCCGGAGCCTTCGGGCATCCGTGGACGACATCACGGCGGAGCGCGAGGCTCTCATCCGAGAGAAACGCAACATCGAGACGCGCTTGGAGGAAGCCAAGGCAAACCTGGATGATCTTTCCAAGAGCGAGAGCCCTGCTCTGCGGAACGCCGCCAATACTGACAAGGAAATCCTGGATTTGAAGTCTAGTCTTGCTCAGCAGGAAGATATCGCCGCCGCGGCTATCGAGAAGATGCGGCGGGCCGAGTCTCTAACCACCGAAATGCAGAAGGAGATCACGGCGGAGCGTGAAATCAACGCTGATCTCTCCAAGCAAAAGGCAACGCTCGAGAAGAGCCTGAATGAGATCCAGGTCCGACTCGTCGACTTAGAGACCAAGGGCTACTCGAGCGGCAGTCAGGACATCAAATTCCTACACAAGCGCATCCAAGAGGTCAGTGCAACACCAAGCCCCTATCCCCCAGGTCAAGCCGACCACGTGCCGTCGCAAGTGCCTCGCGCAAGGCCTCTTGCGTCTCTTTTTCGCAGGTTTTCCAGACGTGATGCTAATCCGGATGCGATGCAACAGCTCGAGACTCAACTTGAAACCCAGGAGAGCGAATACTCCAAGTCGCAGAGATCAGCACGCAATATTGATCGAACCGTGAAGGACCTGCAGTCACAGATCGAGCGCAAAGACAAGCAGGCTGTTCAACTGAATGAGGACGCCTCTAGACTGCGGGACAAGGTCGAGAAGCTTCTCAAGACGATTGGCGAGCTCCAGACCAGCGAGAGTACCAACCAGCTAGCCACTCGCCGCGCTGAACGAGAGTTGCGGGAGGAGAAGGAGAAGTCCTTGCGGCTGGAACGCGAGTTGGAAGGGTGGAAACACTTGCGAATGGAAAAAGGTAGCGTGAACAACGGCAACATGCGCTTCGGAACGCCTGCCTTGGAAGGTGGCGCGATGAGGGTGAGCTCGATCAGGAATGGCCCCAGCGCGTACGATGCGGACGACACGGTCAGCCTCAGTGGAACGGGGATTGAGGTGCCCAAGCGGAAAAGCAGCATCGGACGCACGCCAAGTTTCTCCAAGGGTTTCTTGTAACATGGCGGCAGCATCAACGGGAAGGGTCGGCATTAATTGTATACTCATGGCGGCATTCATGTTTTTCTAGGCGTCGGCTTAGCTTATTACGTGTAATAACTAATGAGCACGATGATGATGATGGGATGACGACGTCGGTCTATGTATGGCATTAGAAGAGGTCTGTACAATAACAACACATCTTCCGTGCTTTTCCCCCTTTTGAGTGTGTTGCTGTTGATAGGCCCCTGTCATGGCCCTACTTATGTAACTCAAGGAGTTGCGGTTGTGGTTGTTGCGAATATCGAGCACTTCGTACAAGAACATCAGCGACTTTATAAGCCGGGGTTCGGGTGTAATAATAATAAAGGCCTCAGGTCAGGTCCAGGATCATACGCAGGATACGCAGAAATAGATTCCAATTCATTAAGAAGGATGATTTGTCTGGAATCATTTCTTATTTTCTTTTATTTATTTTATTTGCCAGAAAGGGTATTAACTATTACCACACAATGCCCTCATTCATATCTAATGCAACCGCAGGGACGCCTGGCCACTGCCCCTTATTCCTTCTTTCCATTTACTCTCTCGTTCTCTGGGTATCCCCAATAATATGCCAAAATTACAGGCATTACATTACCCGCGAAGTTGTGAGGACTCGTCTGTTCAAGTGGAATGCTATATATACTTCAAGATGAAGTGAATGTCGTGCTGCTTTATAGCGCAACAACGGCCATGGCTACCACAACCAGGAAACCTAGGCTTCCGCCTACTTTCGCGGCCCCGGCTGTGGGAATCGCGGAAGTTGTAGCAGGCGTGCTGGAAGGGCTGGAAGAGTAGCTACTTGCAGAGGGCAAGGTAGAGAAGGTGGTGAAGGCGGTGCCAGTCGGGTAAGGCACCGAGATACCGCTCGAGGTAGGAGTCAGGGGAGCCGAGATATACGTGCCAGGAATGATGCCGACAGAGGAGTCAGCACCAGTCGCAGTCGCCGTTGTGAATATAACCTGGGGAACAGTCATAGCGGTGCTGATGGTGACGGTGCTGCTGGAGCTTGGGATTGTCTCGCCGTTCTCGTTGGTGCAGGGGACGACCGTGGTGGCGGTGACGTGGACGGTAGTGTACGAGGCGGCGGGGATAGGAGTCACGGTCAGCGTGTTAGTGAGGGTCACGGCGCCGGTGGCGATGCCGGGGTTTGAGGTTATGTATGGTGCGCAGATGCCCTGGAAATAGCTGACGGCCTCGGAGACGACCTCGTCCGACTCTCCATGAGCATACAAGCAAGCGAAGACGTTGTTCACGAAGTTACTGTCGGGGCAGTAGCATGCCGAGTCGGTGTTATCCTTGCAGGCAGTATCGGGTAGCCAAGTGTTCAGGCAGGATGGAACAACATCCGGGCAGGGCAATGTCTCAACGGGTCCGGGCGGAGTGCTGGTTGTTTGAGATGCCGGGGAGGTTACCGACGAGGCGATAGTGCTTGCTTCGGCCGGCGGCGTGGAAACAGGGAAACTCGGCTCGGTTGGTGACGCGGAGGCAGATGTTGCGGAGGAAGAAACGGGCTCAACGGAAGTTTCGGCCGGTGGCGTGTAAGCCGGGTAATTTGACTCTGCTGGTGACGAAGTGCTGAGAATAGAGGAAGAAGAGCCGGTTTCAATTGAAGGAACCGCTGGCGGCGTGGAGACAGGGGAAGTCGATTCTGCTGACGATGACGGAGTGATAGTGACGGGAGACGAGCTGGATGCCACGGGAGTTCCAACTGATGGAGTGAAAGCGGTGTGACTAGGCTCCGCCGGCAGCGAGGAGGTAGAGATGATAGGAGAAGTACCAGGCTCGGTGGAAGTCTCAGCTGGCGGCGTAAAGACAGGGTAGGTTGACTCCGCTGACGATGAGGGAGACTCAGTGGCAGGGGACGAGCTAGATGCCACGGGAGTTCCAGCTGATGGAGTGAAAGCGGTGTGACTAGGCTCCGCCGGCATCGAGGAAGTTGAGAAAATAGGAGAAGTACCAGGTTCGGTGGAAACCTCAGATGGCGACGTAAAGACAGGGTAAGTTGACTGCGCCGGCGATGACGGAGTAATCGTGGCGGAAGAAGACACAGTCTCGGTGGGAGTTTCTCCCGCTGGCGTCGAAACAGGGTGGCTTGACTCCACTGGCGAGGGAGCAGTGAAGGTGGTGGGAGAGGAAGCGGTCACAGAAGGAACTTCAGCTGGCACAGTGTTCGTCTCTGTAACCGGGCAAATAGTGGTGGCTACTGGCACGATCACGGTGGTGACTGCAGTAGAGCTAGCAGGGCAGTTAGTTATCTCAGGGCCGCAGCTAGTAATGGTGTGAACAGAAGTGCTGAAGATAGTGGAGGTCGTGATGTAACTGGTCACCGAGTAGAAAGTGGTCTCGACGGAGGAGACTGCGGCCACCGAGCTGCTGACAACTGGGGTTGACTGAGCCGGAGTTGACGGGACCGTGATTGACTGGGCCGGAGTAGACTCTGCAGGTGTTGACTCTGCGGTGGTCGAGCTGGTACCAACCAGTGTCAACTGAGAAGAAGACTGGACGGGAGTGGTCTCAGCAGGCGTGGACTGTGTAAGGGTAGACTCCAGGGGCGTGGATTCAGCAGGCACACTGGAAGAGCTAGGCGTGGAGGCGGGATATGAGCTCGAAGCAGACGCCGAATTAGAGGAAGTTGCTGGAGAGCTGGACACAGGGGCAACACTAGAGCTTCCAATCGTGCTACTCTGTACGAAAGTGGTCTGGGTGAGAGTGGACTCAGAAGGCACACTGGAGGTACTAGGAGTGTAGGCGGGATAAGAGTTAGGAGGAGTCACTGAAGGAGTTGGCATGGAGATTGTGCCAGAACTTTCGACAGTGCTGCTCTCGCCGGTCGTGGATACTGTTGATGTGGAACCTGTCGATTCAGCAGCTGTAGACTCCGAAGGCACACCGGAAGTGCTAGGAGTGTAGACGGGATAAGAACTGGGAGGAGCTGACGGGGTGGGCATCGAGGCAGTCTCTGTACTTCCAACAGTGCTCTCAGCAGCCGTGGATTCGCTAGTGAAGACGGAAGAAGCTGAGTCGGTCGGCATAGATCCGACAGATGAAACAGAACTGCTGGGAGTGTAGACAGGATACGAGTTAGCCGTCATTGAAGGAGTGAGGATCGCAGTGGTGTCCGAAACTCCTGTAGCGCTGGTCTCGGCGGCGATAGACTCGCTCAGGGTCGACTCAGCGGTAACACCGGAGCTGCTGGGAGTGTAAACAGGGTAGGAGTTGGGATAAGTCACTGAAGGGGTGGGCGTAGGAGTGGTCTCAGTACTTCCAACAATGCTGCTCTCGAAAGTGGTGGACTCTGCAAGTGTTGATTCAGCGGTGACACTCGACGTGCTGAATGTGGAATCAGCAGGTGTTGATTCAGAGGGCACACCGGGAGTGCTGAAGGTGTACGCAGGATAAGAATTAGGAGGAGTCACTATAGGAGCGGGCACAGAAGTGGTGCCAGTACTTCCAACGGTGCTGCTCTCAACAGGCGTGGATTCGGCAAAAGTTGAATCAGCGGGAATGTTTGAAGTGACAGAAGTCGAATCACCGGATGTGGATTCCGCGGGTAGGCTGGATGTGCTAGGAGTATACACCGGATACGAGTTGGGGGGAATCACCGAAGGGGTGAATAGGGGTACCGTCTGATGACGAGTAGTGGAGGAGACGGTGAGGGTTGATTCAGCGAGAGTCGATTCACTGGGCAAGCTGGAGGTACCAGGAGTGGACGCCGGATGAGAACTAGAAGGGATCAACGAAGTGGACACGGGGGCCGTCTCGGAGCTTGCGGTGGCGGATACGGTGAGCGTCGATTCAGCGAGAGTTGATTCACCGGGCATACTGGAGCTTGAAAGGGTAAACACCGGATAGGAGTTGGTAGGAATCGATGACACAGTAAACACGGGTGCTGTTCCGGAGCTTGCAGTGGAGGATACGGTGGAGGTTGATACAGCGAGGGTCGATTCACCGGGCATACTCGAAGTGCTGAGGGTGTACACTGGATAGGAGCTGGTAGGAATCGAGGACGCAGTAAACACGGGTGCCGTTTTAGAGGTTACGGTGGCGGATACGGTGAGAGTCGATTCAGCAAGAGTCGACTCGCCGGGCATACTCGAAGTGCTGGGGGTGTACACTGGATAGGAGTTGATAGGAATGGATGACGCAGTGAACACGGGTGCCGTTTTAGAGCTTGCGGTGGAGGATACGGTGGAGGTTGATACAGCGAGGGTCGATTCACCGGGCACGCTGGAAATGGGAGGGGTATACACCGGGTAAGAGTTAGGAGGGACCACGGAGGCAGTGAACACGGGTGCCGTCTCAGAGCTTCCAGTAGTGCTGCTTTCGGTGAACGTACTCTCAGCAGGAGTAGAACTGGCGAAAATACTAGAAGTGCTCGGCGTATGAGCAGGATAGGAGGAATCGCTGAAGGTCATCGAAGAGGTGGACACGGGCGTTGTGACGGTGTTCTCAGCGGTGCTGCTATCGACGGGGGTAGATTCAGCTAGAGTTGATTCACCAGGTACACTGGAAGTGCTAGGCGTGTAGACAGGATAGCCGCCAGGAGAAGTCATTGTGGGAGTTGGCACGGGTCTCGTTTCTGAAACCCCACCGGTGCTGCTCTCAGCCAGCGTACTTTCTCCCAAAGTAGATTCAGCGGGAGTCGACTCGACGGGAATACCGGAACTACTGGGCGTATACACAGGATAAGAGCCAGGAAGAGTCATCGAAGGAGTGGCAACAGACGTAGTCGCAGACACTACGACGGTGCTACTCTCAACGGTGGTGGACTCAGCGAGTGTCGTTTCACCAGGCGTAGAGGAAGTCGTATAGGCGGGATAGGAGTCGGTACTAGACATTGAAGCGGGCACTGGTGCTGTGTCGGAGCTCCCAATGGTGCTGCTCTCGGTGATGGTAGATTCGGTGGGAATGCGAGAGGTACTGGGCGTGTAAACAGGATAAGATCCGGGAATCGTCATGGAAGAAGTTGACACGGGCGCCGTACTCGAACTTCCGATAGTGCTACTCTCAGCAAGCGTGCTTTCTGAGGCAGTGGATTCAACAGGAGTAGAAGAAGAGCTAGGCGTGTAGACAGGATAAGATCCGGGAATCGTCATAGAAGCAGTCGATACAGGCGCTGTATCTGAACTTCCGATGACGCTGCTCTCTGCGAGCGTACTCTCCGAAGCAGTGGACTCTGCAGGAATACTAGAGATACTAGGCGTGTAAATAGGGTAGGATCCGGGAACTGTTATGGAGGAAGTCCCTGCAGCCGCTGTATCTGAGCTTCCAACGGTGCTGCTCTCAGCGAGTGTGCTCTCTGAAGCAGTGGACTCTATGGGAATGCTGGAAGCACTAGGCGTATAGACAGGGTAGGATCCGGGCATCGTCATAGTAGGAGTGGGTTGAGGTGTCGTATTCGAGCTCGAAATTCTGCTGCTCTCGGCGGGAGTGGCTTCAATGGGAGAACTAGAAATGCTAGGGGTAGAAGCAGGATAAGAATCAGACGAGGTCATTGAAGTGAACACTGGAGCCGTCTCGGAGCTCTCAACTACACTGCTCTCAGCAAGTGTACTCTCGGAAGCAGTGGACTCTGCAGGAACGTCAGAAGTACTAGGCGTGTAGACAGGATAGGATCCAGGAATAGTCATGGAGGGAGTCGATAGGGGAGTCGATAGGGGCGCCGTATCCGAACTTCCGATAGTGCTGCTTCCGCTCGGCGTCGGAAGGACCTCGACAGAGGATGTCTCTACCGAAGTGTATGAAGGGTAGCTAGAAACCACGCTGCTGGTTTCTGTCGCGCTCTCAGGAGAGATAGCTGGAGATGACGAAGAAGTAGCAGGGACAGAGCGTGTACTGACGGGATACGTGTCAACAGGATACGAAAATGTCTCGACGGGATAGGAGCCCGTATCGGCAGGATAGGAGAATGTCTGGACGGGATACGAGCCCGCATCCTTAGCGTATAACGAAGCGTCGCGGGCATCCAAATGTTGCTTGGGGTTCTTGGGTCCGTCGCAATCAAACTCGATCTGGTGAATGCCATAGTCGCAAGTATTCTTCGGCTGATCGGGCTGCTGAGGATAGACGATAGTCACATCAGTGGCGCCACCGCACTGGGTGTTTTTGACAGTGGTACCAGTGGTCTTGCAGGAAGCACGGTGCTTGCAGTTCGACCCATCGGGCATCGTGTAGTGAAACTCGAGGTCACAGTCGAACTCGGTCGTAACCTGGAACTCCCGGATCGACGCCTTCTCAACACCCTGGCTCTTATCGCAGCTGATCTTCGGGCTGCTGTCCCGGTCTGCAGAAGCCCTGCCAGTAATGCACTTGGACTGGAAGCTTCTTCCGGTGAGTACATCCCTTTTGCCGAACTTCTCCGAGCATTTGTAGCCTGAGTATGTGAAGCCCTTGTAACTCTCAAAGTTGCCAAGGCGCAGATCGCTCCAGTCAAACCCCCTTTCCATGTCTGGTGTACATTGATTGTCTAAGTTGTCAGGAGATGCAAACGACGGAGCATCGCGAAAGCCGAAGCCCTACCAAGATTAGCACCAAAAGCACGAGGATACGGGTTAAGAAAGACTTACGGCAACGGAGGCCTGGCTGAGGCCAGCAGCCAGGGCCATAAGAAGCGCCAAAGTACGCTTCATTTTGGATGTATTAAAACTTCAAGCACGAATCGAAAAATAGCAGCTGTCGTCGGCCTAGTGTACGAATGATAGAAGAGAAGGTGAGAAAAGTCGAACCAGTGACGTAGAGTAAAGAAAACGAGAGGAAGAGGAACCAAGTGAGCGAATGATCCTGATTCCCTCGTCGAAGAAAGAAGATGATATAATGTATTTATACTATACCCTCAAGCAAAACGGGGGTCTCAACGATTGTACAAGAAACCTGGAAAAGATGGAGAAGATAGAGGAATAGTAATCAGAGTAGACACGAATGCAGGGAAGAGCAGTCACGGGCCTGAATACCTACTTATATCACCTCGTTATGGACATTGTCGAGTCGCATGTATTATTCTTCGATACCAGTCGCGTCTGCCGCTGCATGTCGAGCAAGCCATGAGATTCGTCCCCGGACCCTGGGCTAGATTCATCGGACCAGGTCGAGACCCTGTCCGAAAAAGTTCCATGGCTAGGAATAGATGCGTTTAAGCACTTCAGCTCGACCAAAAGCAACGGATATCGCTGGTGATTCGTGAAATGGAATGCAGCCGACTGGACGACTGCGACTGGACAGGATGGACCCTGGCAGTGGATGGTCCCCGATGCAGAACCAGACCAGGCGCGCGGCTCCAGCCAGAGAGACTGCCGGGGCTGCGTGTGATTCGCGAATGGTGAATAAACTGGTGGGTCTTCCCATTGGTTCTACGAGTAGCTGCAGGCGTCCCGCGAGGAATGGATCCTGGCAGAAAGTCCAGAGTCCAGACAGCCAATACGGAATAAGAAGGGACAATTCATGATCGGTAGGCAGACTGGAGGCCTGCGGATAGTAAATGGGCGCAGCAGACTGCTTCAAAATGATTCACAATGGCACCTTCGAGACCTGTCAAGGCCTTTCAACCTCCGGATCTCAGAACTCCGTGCTTCAGCGCAGAGGGCAGATTCGTTGGATGCCGTGGCTCTCTCCCCGTATCGTATGCATTCTTCACAGTTCGACCATCAACCAGTGGGGTCGACGCTCACGGTAGAGAGTCGAGCTTTATTCGATGGCCATCCGACTTCAACAAGAAAGCCATTGCCTCAGATTCCTGGAAGCCAGAGCCTGTCTCTAAGCGCCCATGACCCATTCTGTACGAAGGTACAAGATCTGCCAAGACCGCTAGTGAGGCATCACCTCGGGTACCTATTTCGTAGGCAAGCGGTGAACCAGAGATCTCGATGGCCCATTCCGCGTCTGATTTGTCACAATAATCCGGACAGCTCTGAGCTCACCGAGTAGGTAGACTGGCTTAAGCGCCGAACGAGTTCAGACAACGTACCTGTCACATGTCAAGGCACTCCCTATGTGCACGTCTTCCAGCATGATACGAGAGGCATCGCAATTCCGTATGCGACGCACAAGTAATCCGTAATACTCGTAGTACGAAGTACCTAATCCGGCCGAATAATCCGTGTTTATCCCGTACGGAACGTCTCAATCGCTCTGTGGGAAGTTGGGCGCTAAACCCGATAAACGACCAATTAAACCCCATCCCAGGCGCTTAACAGCGCTGTTAAGCCCATTCCGTATGGAAATGGAAATGTTCGCCAATGGGAGTACTCGTACGGATTACTTCGTCGAGATAGATGGATGCGATAAACGGGATACGGCACGGTATCGTGAATTCATGGCACAACTCCGTCTGTGGCTTCGACCTCTGCGGAGTGTCGAACGGCGTAGATCACGTTCGATATCTCGAACATCCCAGCTTTCTATTCTTCCTACACTACTTGTTATTACTCGTATGTGGCAGGATTAGCTGCCAGCAGCGCCTTGCCGCATCTTCCGAAACCGCTCCTCCGCCGCACGTGCGCGTCGCTCCCGTTCCAACTTCATACGCTGCTCTGGTGTAAGACCACGAGTTTCTTCTTCGCGGCGGTCCTGTGCAGAGCGAGGCACACCGGCATCCAGAATACTCCGGCCCTTCCCCGTCTTGGCGTCTGCCACGCTGGGGCCTTCGCGCCGTAGCCGGATCTCTTCGCCAGCCCGACGCTCGGCCTCTTTGCGTTCGGCCTCGGCCTGCTCACGCTCCTGCCGTCGTTCCACATCCCTACGCTTCAGGGCGGCGGGGACGCGCGCCGCATCCCAATCCCACGCCGTTTCCCCTAGCTCGTCGCGTGCAACACGGAACATGTCCCGCGTTGCACGGTCACCAGCAAGGTCGAAGGGCGTCTTGTTCTCGCTGCTTTGCAACGTTGGATCTGCGCCCGCCGCGAGCAGGCCGGAGACCAAGGGCGCGGAGTTCTGGCTAGCTGCTAAATGCAGCGGCGTTGGTGTGTGATGGTTTTGTTGCGAGTCAGCGGGCTGGAAGCGAAAATCTGGCGATAGGTCGTTGTTTCTTAGATAGGAGATGAGAGCAGGTAGCTTGGATCGCCGAATGAAGGCTTGAAGCTGTGACGTATGCAGCTGTGCCGTTTGTTCTTCTTCGGTCAACTTGGGAGCCGTCGCTGGCTTGCTGGTCTTTGCCGGAACCGTCTTTGTTGAGGGTTCCTGGACAGTCGGTTCGGGACTAATCTCTCGGCTCTTCAGGCGAGTGAGCTCGATGAAGGAGCGCATAAGCTCATTTTGAGTGGCTCGACGTGTGCTAAAAGGGAAACCCCGTATCCGGGGGTCATTTGCTCGTAGAACCTGGCCTTCGTAAGGACCGAACAGTGTCCTCCGATTCGTTGCGCCAGTCGCACGGATAAAAAGCAGCTCGGACGTGTCAAGAAGTCCCTTCCATTCCTGCAGAAGGAGCCGCACTTCATCTTCGAGGGCCTGCTCATTGTAGCGACGTATACTCGAACCGGCAGAATGTGCATTTCCCTTGGCGTTGTCGTTTGCCGACTGCGAACCACCCTGTTTCCTTCTCGTCGTATACCGATGGAAGGTCTTATGTGCTAGAACGGTGGCTTCCTTATTCATGGGGCCACTCGCGCCGTGTTTCGTCTGCCGAGGCGCAAGCGACACCACCATGGCGGCAAAATGGCCGCCGCCTATCATGCACATGAAAATGTGTGGTCCTTTGTATGCTGCCGGCGCCAGACTCCCATCTGCTTTCGGTTTCGGTATCGATATCGGATCCAACTGTTTCTTCTTAATGACGTTGACGATGCTAGACTCGTCTTTCAACTCGTCGGGTGTGAATATCGCACGGTAGAGGCCGAAGTAGTTGTTCGCAGGTAGTAGGGGTGAGCTAAACCACAGAAGAGGCGGCTGACCGCCAGTCTTCCGCCTTCTCTTCTTTACTTCACCATCCTCGTCATCTCCGGCGGTATTTCCGTAACTGGATGACGCGTTTCTCTGCGCCAACGTAGCCTGCTTCTTGAGTAAGGCAGTCAGGGTCGTCTCCTTGTTGCTGTGATCGTCTTCTTCGTCGTCGGTTTCAGACGGCTCGGAACCAGACAAACTCTCGTCCAGACTGCCAACCAGCTTCTCAAACTCGAGTTCCGATACGGGGTTGATTCCTCGTATCTTCTGCTTCAGGTTGTAATGATGCCAGTCTGACCTTTGGTGGCCTCTCTGGTCCTGGACGTTAGCAAAGGACAGGCTACAGAGCGAGCATGTCTGGGACCCGACGAGGTTTGGGGTGGAAGGAGTTCGTGTTGTGTCGGTACTGTCGGAAGGTTGCGACTCGACATCGGCGTTCGCATCGGCTTCTGCGTTTGCGCTTGCACTTGCGCCTGCTTTGAGGGTGAGGGTCGAGAGGACTTCGTGGGGCAACTGGTAGACTGCGATGGCGGGGTGCTCGTATTAGTGACATGATCAGAAAACGAAGCTGTCGCGATATGCAGCAGGCAGAGGTAGTAGCTAAGTACCGTAGAGAGGTCGCTTCAACAGATCCTCCGTCTTCTTGTCCATAGCGGACGACATGGTCTCTGATCGTAGGTCAACGCGGTTGTTTGCCTTGTCTGGGGTGAAATTGACGTAGGCACTCTTGTTGCAGAGTGACGGAATGGCAGTGACGGAGTTCTAGGCACCTTTAGCAGCTTAGATACCTAACCTATCAAAAGCGTGCTGACAAACACAGTGTCGTCTGGGCCGTGCGGGAAGGGTATTCGTACATACTCACTCGCTATCACCAGTCAAGCTGCGAAATACCCCGAGTTACCCTTTGGACCGTTTGTCTTTTCCCGAGGTCATTGACAGAACCGAAATGCGATGCGTTCTTTCAGCACGCCGTCTGATCACTTCTCTTTGCTTTGTTTAATGCACACCGGGAACGGTGTTTCGTGCGTACTTTGTTGTTCCTACCCGTCCCTACTTGTGCCCTACAAAGGCGTTCAGAAGTATTCACAACATTTTCGAAGATCCTGCTTTTGCATGACAGTTTGGCTTCTGCTTCATGGAGCTCGTTAGCGGTAAAAGTAGAGACTGAATAATGAATAATGTTACTGACAGTTTACCTAGTTGCTAAGAGGGCAGCCCTACGCCGTACTCTTGTTCTGCTGATATTCAGATCCGAGCACAACAAGTTACAAAAGCAGGTAAACGTGGAAGCATGGTCTTTCACTACGGAATCTTTCGTCATGCCTACGAAGTCGTCCCTGCGAAACAATGCTCCTGGTTGGGGACACAGTCAAGCACAATGACCCCTGTTTCCATGGCAAAGAAGCTCTGGTAAAAGATCAAGTCCCTTGTTCAACAAAGGACCTGATTCACCATCAGAGGTTGAAGGGAATCAGGCAGCAAAGAAAGCCTACCTACTTTTACAAGGTCTTTGCGTGCAAAACAAGTCTCCTCTGTTCATTATTGACAATAACAAGGGTTAGTCCACGGTTCTATATAAACGCTTCCTGCCCCTGAGACACAAGCAAGTCCTACGATCTTAATCGATGTTGGTTTTCACGCCTACACGGAAGCCTATTGCTTGGATCAGCTGTCCAAGCCTCTCTTCACCTACCTAACTACTACACAGGCGTCGTCGAAACACGCCGCCATGTGTTTTACGGGGCCTTGTGGGTGCCAAATCACCACATACGTCTGCCTTTGTAGCCACAAAGAAGTCACGGTAGACCGTTGCTTTTGCTACCAGTTCCACAAACGGGGTTCCTGCATCTCTTGGTGTTTCCCTCCATGTCGCTCTGATTTCCGAGAGTACATTTTGCAGCGTGTCTGTCAAAAATGCGGAGGCTCCTCTGACCGAACCGTCGATGCCGATGCCCAGCAGGCTAGAAAGAGTGAAGAGACTCTTATCAAGCTGCGGGCCCTCTTAGATGGTCAGTCTCCACAGACAGAACGGCCAGGACAAGAACAGAGACAAGAGCAAGGACAAGTACAAGTACAAGGACAGGCTCAACGTCAAGGGCACGAACGAACACATGTTCAACCATATCAGTCCCATCCACCCATGGTGTTCACGACATCACAGAGTCAGCAAAGCAGCGCAACGAAGGCTAATATCAACAGACCTCCCGCGGCAGAGATTCGTGAAAATAGTGCAGGCACCCGTCTGCCTCGCGAACCGAGCCCCCCAAAGCACGCTCCAGCTGTGACCGTACCGAAAGAGCGCGTGCCAGCCAAAGTCGTACGTAGGTTTAGCACTTCCACTGTTTGGCCGGCCCCTGTGTCCAGTCCCAGTCAGAGCCGATCCCGTGGGCAATCCCGTGGTGAAACCCGTGCCCGATCGGCAGTGGAAGAGAACAGGAACAGAAGCAAAGATGGGCGCCAATCAAAGAAAAGCACTTGGAAGCGCATCTTGTCTCCAAGGAGCACAAAACATACTGACGGTGCGCTTCCATCCGGCCAAACCGTAGCCTCCAAGTCTCGGCATCTCACACGGAGAACACCCCACATCCGCCGCGGCGCGTCAGAACTACGCCAATGGACCTCAAAAGCCGGCAAGTCGTTGTCCCCGAAGGCGCGAAGCACCCGAAGCGGGACCGATATCAGCATCGCGAAAACTGTCAACGAGGCGGCGCAAAAAATCGAGATTCGTGATGTCGAGTACATAGAGTGGGAGGGCTTACTCGTGCCAAGGATACTACCCGTACCGAAGGAAAGACGCAAGTCGCGTCCCGATGGATCCTCTCATCCTTCTAGCGGCTACAGTTATACTGCGGATGTGGGAATGGGCATCATGTTAGATGCCAAACAAGAGGGAACCGTTCAGAAGTCCTCCTCGAATTTTTTCTTCATGGCTCGCTCTGAAAGCAACTCGCCGAGCAGCTCTCACTCCCGCACCCGACACTCGCCGTCTCACCAGCGTGTTTCCGTACCGCCTCCTCCACGACATCATGGCGTTTACGTTCCCCCCATGATCAACTGTCCTCATAAACAAGAAGGTGAGTCCGCTGATTGCGCCGCTTGTCGTGGCGCGTTTTTCCAGGAGCGTGGGCTTCCTTCCGATTCGTACCTCCAGGAGGAATGTCGATCTGCAACGCCCGTGCGATTGTCGCCTATGGCTTCCCCTATCCTTCTGTCGGTGAGTACTCCTCCGCGTAGATACACTTGCGCCGTGCAATCTTGTTACTGTGGTAATAGTAAAGACGAAGATGAAATGTGTCCTTCCTGCAAAGAACGCGATACTATTGCTCAGAAATTCAAGACTACTTGGATTTAAAAGGTAATGAAAGGTAGGTAAGCAAGCAAGCTAGCAGCAGTATCATTTGGTCAGAGGAAGAGGTGGGTAAGTATCGGTTCGATTAGGTATCTTGTTTCCTTTTTCTTATATTGTTTTCTCCCGGTAGTCGGAGATAGGTATGCATCCTTAAACCCGAAAATCAATAACACGTTTCTTTGGTACCAGATATGATGATTTATTCTCGCCCTGAACGTAGCTGGCGAATTTCTACATAATATGAGTAGGTAGGTAATAGCGCGTGAATACTGAACAACTTCAAAAGCAAACAGCTGATACTGTTGGCTAAACTGTTTTGAACTTGCAAGATTCGAACGACGGACTGTACATACCATCAATCACTTCTCGGGCTCAAAAGGAGAAGCTTGTTTATTTCTTCTTTCCTCCCTTTCCACCTCCTTTTCCT
Source organism: Xylariaceae sp. X167 (assembly GCA_028637775.1). Classification (NCBI taxonomy): domain Eukaryota; kingdom Fungi; phylum Ascomycota; class Sordariomycetes; order Xylariales; family Xylariaceae; species Xylariaceae sp. X167. Next base: position 5,526 of record JAJFDK010000028.1, on the reverse strand, counting down.
TTTCCTCCTCCACCACTGCCCCCGCTTCCACCAGCAGCACCACCGCTGGTCATAACCTTCACGCTCTTCATGGGCACGGTGTTTACGACGTCCTCAGGTTTAAGAGCCTTGAATAGCTCAACCTCGCGAGGCCACATTCGTTCATTGTCCATGCTTTTCTCATCAACAACACCTTTCTTAGCCGAGCCGGCTTTCCACATCTCTAGTATTTCCTTAACAGCTTTCCCTTTTTTCTGAGCTCCGGGCTGCAGTTTGACCTTGTATTTACAGCGCCCGAGAGCACTGTACGGCGCACATAACGTCACAACCTCGAGGATCTCGTCGCCTGGTAAGGGGGTCCCCACAAAAGCATCCAGCAGTGACAGGTTCGCCATTTCGTCAGGATCCAGCAAACCGTCGTTTTCGTGCAGCATAGCCTTGCGTGCCTCTTCATGTTCCGCCGTCTGGCGTTGTTGCCGCTGGTGCTGGGCACGACGCCGCTCGCGTGTTGCTGCGATTGCAGCTTCGCGTTCCGCCTTCGCTTTCGCCTCAGCTTCGGCTCGTAGCTTCCCAGCCGACGCTCCAACTAGAGCTTCTATGGCAGCGCGATCTTCATCATCCTGGTCTTTATATTTGGCAGCAATTTTCTTCGCCTTCGCTCGCTGCCCTCTCTTGACAGGCTTTTCCTTACTTTGAGGCGGGTTGGGCCGTTCGCGGGTGGACAAGGAAACCTGGTCGGTACTACCCGTCTGAACTATGTCGCTTTCAGTCGCATTGCTGTCGTCTTCCGCAGCTTCCTTCCCTTGTGCCGAGGCCTGGTTTGATACAGGTGTCTGAGGTGTGGTTGAGTCGTCAGTAATCGCCAGACGGTCTATCTGTTCCGATGCCTCTACTTCAGCTACACTCTCTGGATGTCCGGTTTCTTCATTACTTTCAAAAGACTGAAGTGGATTTTCTCTTGGTTTCGAGTCTTCTTCAGAGCCGCTCTCATCGGGGTCAACTTCCGCAAGCACCTCTCCTTCCTGGATATTTGCGGTATCAACACGTGCAGGTGTACCGCCAGTGGGCGCAACTGGAGTTTCCGAGGGAACCGAGGACTCCACGGGTGTATCGTAGATGCGATGTTTGACGTGTTTCGCCTTACTCTCTTCGCTCACTTTAAACATCAAAGCAAGACCCATGACGAGTTGTGAAGCGGGTAAGAAATTCTTCTTTCCATCGATCATGAAGGATCCGGGAGGCAGAAACTCGCCTGTCGGTGCGGATTTTGACACTTGATCGGCTGTTACCCACCATGCTGACATGGAAGCTTTTGAATCCCATGCAGAAGACGAACAGACAACGAGAGATCCAGCTTGTGAAAGCGTCGACGGTGGTATCGGCGCGTCAGGCATTTTTGGATTATTCTTGATGATGACGCTCGCAGCACCGTGAAGATCGGCGTGGACGTAAATATCCCCCTTTTTCAAGTGTTGCCTGTAAAGCAGCTCGTTTTGCTGAGAATCCTTACCGCCAAGCACCAAATATCCATCAGTAGACACGAACCAGATGTATTTCTCGAACCAGGCCTGCCGACGAATAGGCTGAAGAAGTGGCTTTTCCTGTTTGAGCCCTTTTTTCAGTTCGGCTTCGATCTTTTGACCTGCGCTCTTGAGGGCGATCTCGGACTGATACTTTGTCTTCTGTTCTTTCACGGCGGCTACCTTTCTCTCTTCGTAATACTCCCGTGCGTTACTGTAAGGGGATATTCCTAGGTTGATATCCACGGCTAGCCTTTCACTCTGGGCCTTCTGAGATGAAGTCTTTCCACCAAATTCGCTGTGGTCATCGTCAGAGGAATCTGTATCGTAATCTTCTTCCTCATCTTCATCTTCTTCGTCCTGTTCCTCGGCTTCCGCTAGCAAAACAGTGATCGTGTTCTCATGGAGCTTTAAAGGCAGAGAAATGATAGCCGCCACAGGGTTGCCTTGTTGTCTTTGCCTTTCGATCAGTTTGCCGATATCTTCCCAGTCCATCCCATGGCTTATTAGCCCGTTCACAGCATCCATGGCCTCTTGAATTCGTTCAACATTAGCTTCGATGGCGCTTGCCTTGCGGATATTCAGTGTCTGAACTGCTTGCAAACCCTCAATTCGTTTGGCCTGATCGACCTTGGCAGCTTCTAGCCTCTGTCTGGCAGCGGCCTCATGCTCAATCAACCGCGACTTGAGCTTTTGTCCCTCAATAGACGAGAAAAATTCATCTACTGTTTTGCCAAAACTGTCAAAGGAGAGAACGGTGTATGCCGGGTCTTCTTCCAGCTGACGAGGCAAGAAGGGGTGGAAATCTTCGTAAAGTAAGTTTTCCCTTGGCTGCTGTTCACCTTGCGTAGTCGCAGATGAAGACTCTTGTGCGCCGGCCGTACGTACTTTTGCAAATATATATCCGTTGCACTTGTCGTTAGACGTTACGTCCTGCACTAAATTCCGGGCTCCTTCGAGTGCCCGGAGGAGATGGTCCAACAGCGCCTCGTCATCCCGAACGGTTTCCGGCTGTACCGTAGAGTCAAAGCCGCTAACCTTCATGGCGTGGTCCAAAAGAACCGGCGGCAACTCATTGATTGTAATGGCTAACCCTTTCCTCAACTCATCTCCCGGCTTTCTCTTGGTGACTTTACCACTTTTGGCTGATGCGGCATTCCTCTCGATGATGGTCTGGAGCGCCTCCTTAAGGCGGGTTCTGGTTAGTGCGGGCACGCCCGCATAGTTTTGTCTGTTTTCTAACGAGTATGTCAGACCCGGTTGCTGGGGTTCCTGGCCTTCTCCTTCGGGCACGTGGCGCATCAGAGTCACAATTTTGAGCTCATTGTTGGTCAAGATGACGTTGCCACTCGCAAAGAACTCGAGATACAGCCGGTACAGCCCATCGCTGAACTGGAACTCAATAATCCGATCGGTCCCTATCTGCGAGACGGCAGTGACACGTCGGGTTTTTAATTCTTTGCGCAGTTTCTGCACGAAGACACTGGGCAGGCCAGACGTGGCGCGTTCAAATTCGGTCAGATGACATCGAAAGCCGCAATCTACGAGGAGCTGCTTCTTATTGCCCGGCTTGGAGAACTTAAAGAGGAGAATCTTGGAAGACAAATCGTAGATGTTGTTTAGGCGCAAGGAGACGAGGCTTGCCGAAAGCTCATGAGCTATGACCTGGATACATCGTGTCGCATGTCAGCGCACATGCACATTTTTGCAGATATTCCACGTCGGCTTCATACCTTGACATCCAGGGAGGAGAATCTCTGCTTCATGTTGTCCTTAATGGTGATGCCGAGTTTAGATGCAGTTGTCTGTAGAAAACATGAAGTGGTCCTCTTGCAGTTTGCGACAAGACTCCGAACCAGATGGTGGGATGTCTGTATGAGAGGGAGTGGGGTGAAATGCTTACGTACCTACCTGGTAGCTGGAGATGTTGGCGGGGCAGTCGGCGGGCCGTTGATACCATCATCAATTGCCGATTAGTAACTAACTACTAAGCCCCTTTAATCCCATACGGTATCTATCAGTACATAAATTGTGGATGAAGAATAATGGATATGGGGAATCCCTTCTTTAATCCATGCGATAGCTTCTTTGGAAGACGAATCTATAAATCGGGGCAGTTCATACATCATCATCATCACTTGACGGACCAACCTAGCTTACGAGCTCATAAGAGTCTCATTCATAACAATGGTCCATGAGTCTCTCCCTCAATTGCCACTGAAAAATGAGCAGTTCTCATTCGACTCAAATCACCATTCATTTTTATTTACTATGATATCTGTATTCCGATGTGCCTTGTTTGTGGGTATATAAATGCGTTCATGACATTCCAAGACAACTACATTGTACGGATCGCCTTCGACACATTCCGTATTCTATGATACAGATGATATATGAGAATAAGTTGATGACCACGCAAGTAAGCAGTTCATCGCATATTTTTGCCTACGTAGGGCGTAACGGTGCAGGCGACCACGCCACGTGTTTATATCTAGCTTGCGCGATCCAGGGAAGTAAGGCAGATACGCAGCATCGCCGGTTGCTGATTCCACGAGAGTTCTCAATCGTCATCCACAAGTATCGATGCAACGACAACACCACCGCTGTTTGCCACGTTCATTATTCCTTGAAAACCGGGGTTTCGTATATGCCTTGGACACATGTCGGCCCAGTTCTACCTGTCTAGGTAGTCTCTGGGCAGCTCGACGGAGTACCTAAGGTAGCTGATGCATTTGACTGCGTTGTGACTGCGGCTCATCATCTCATCATGAAATCTGAATGTTGTCATTCACATGTTGCCATTCACCAAGGACATATTCCGCACTGGCAGCGAGACGGACGAGAGCGGATTGTTTCCATGAGCGCTTTCCCCTTTCTGTGCCCGTACATACTGGTAAGAGACCGTTTTTGCCTATTGAGGGCACTCAGCCGCCAGGTTCGGCCCGTAAACTATATGACGGCCTGCATATGCAACTTTTTTGGGTGCATTTTTCAAAAGCTAACTCTCTATTGATGTCGTTGTTCCTTTTTCGGTCTCTCTACGTTCGTACGATACCGCATTTACCCTGACCACTCTGTAGCCGTGGAGTCACGGGAACGATTTTACTAAGCCATATAGAGGTTAGGGAAGGATTATATTCCCAGCCTGCAGAATCCTGCCAAATCCTGCCAAATCCTGCCAAAACGTCGTTTCTTGGTGTTTCTGCTGTTTCTAATGCCCAAACGATATATCCAAGTCGCCCGAAGCCTCCTTCCTTCCTGGGGGTCTGAACACCGCGCGGGCAGGTCAAATTGAACCTCCTGGGGTCTCCAAGGTGCCCGGCGCTCATGCCATTCAATACATATATAAATCGAATCAATACAGGTCCAAATTCCAACCCATCCACCTGATCAACGAAGATTCAAATTGGCGTACAGAGACGCGGGGCGTGGTGTTGTCGCCAAACGCGTATTCGGACCTGGAGTGTGGCGGTTAGCTGTTGTTCAGGATGCCTGCCTGCCTGGGGTGGTGAGCCTACGCTTAAGAAGTAGAAAAACGCCTTTGAACTTGATAACCAGCCGCCTATTCCTCCCCTTTGACCTCCATCATCCGCCGTGTTGCCGCTTGGGATGACTCTCAAGATTATAAAGGCAGATTTGGGCCGCATCTTGGCCCTTGTCGCTTTTCAGTGACAAGGCAAAACCGTCTAAACCAGGCAGGGTATCCCACCAGGACCAGGACTCTGCGAAAGCAGGACAATGGCAGCTACGCCTTGTCGCCTGTGACAGTCTCTCAAAATAGGCACACCCGTATCGCATCTTGGCCCTTGTTTGCTTTTCAGCTACAAGGCAAGTCATCTAAACCTGTGGGGTTTTCACCCTTCCAGGAACAAGCCGCTCTTGCGAGCTCATTGCATCAGCGGGCTGTTGGAGAAATGGAGGGGGGGGAGGAACGACGCCGGGGGGAGGCGAGGAGGACAGCCAGGACAGCGGCGAGGAGGACGGCGGCGGCGGCGGGGGACGGGGAGGCGGCGTGGCCGGCGGCGGG